>JAWQEG010000184.1:50000-118361 GCA_033782935.1 Petrolisthes cinctipes | reverse complement strand
ATTACTCGTACCCCACACGCCTGAGATCCCTTCAATCTCAGCCCTTTCGAAACCTGTGAGCGTTAAAAGGCGTTGTTTTAGGAGGTTCCAAAGCCTCCCTTCTCACACGGCATAAGGTAGCTGGTGAGGTCCTTAACAATAAAAACTTATATCGAAAGTGATGAAGATTTTTTTTTTTTTTTTTTTTTTTTTTTTTTTGTTAGGACAGTTAAAGAGCAGTTGTGAAACTTAATATTAACATGAAGATTTAACAACTCTTAGTCAGGATCCTAATAACGCTACCTTTCTGGCACGGGTAACCCAACTGGACTAAATGTCCCCCAGCATAGCTAGCAAAATTCAAACAGATCACACAAGCTCTCTCACCGACGGCAAGGTGGTTGTCGAGAGAGAGAGAGAGGAGAGAGAGAGAGAGAGAGAGAGAGAGAGAGAGAGAGAGAGAGAGAGAGAGAGAGAGAGAGAGAGAGAGTTACAAGGAGTTACAAGGAAAAGAAGTACCCTAGGGGACCTTACGATCCATACAAAGAGGGTACCTGTGGGTTTAGTTGCGCAAGTAGGCGACCGTCCTCGAATGTGTCATGTGAAAACCATCAAGGAACACTCGCACAACGGCTTAAACACCTAGACGGTGGTTTAAGGCTTTGTCTAATCTGGACTTGAACTGATCCACAGAGATGCTGTTGACTACATCAGCAGGAAGCGCGTTCCAATTACCGCAGATGCTGTATGTAAAGAACTTACCACACAGATCACGGTTGTATCGCTTCAGTTCAAGTTTGTAGCCATGATTCCTGGTTGTGCTCTCACTGAGTTGGAAAATGTCCCTGTAGTCTACATTGTCAAAGCCTCGTAGTATTTTAAACACTTCGATAAGCTGACCACGCAGTCTCCGGGTTTCCAAAGAGAACAGATCGAGTTCTACCAACCGCTCTTTATAGCTCTTGTGTCTAAGAGAGGGTATAAGTTTGGTTGCCCTGGCTTTGCACTCGTTCCAATCTAGCGATATCCTTTCGGTAAGAAGGACTCCAAAACTGGACTGCATACTCCAGGTGCGGGTCGGACAAGGGAATTGTACAGACAAAGTACTATCTCCTTGTTCCGGTATCCAAACTGTCGCTTTTATGTACCCTAACATCCTTTGGGCTTTCTTCTCAGCCTCAATACACTGCTTTGAGAACTTGAGGTCGCTGGTGATAGTTACACCCAAGTCTTTCTCAGTATCAGTGCTTACGAGAGCATTGCCCTTAAGGTTATACTCTGTTCGGGGGTTTCTGTGGCCTATATGCATAACTTTGCATTTGTTCACGTTAAATGGCATTTGCCACGTGTCAGACCACTCCCCGATCTTCCTAAGATCTTCTTGTAAGCGGGTAGTATTTCCTTCTTTCGCGACATTCATACCAAGCTTAGTATCATCGGCGAATTTGGAAATCTTGGCAACCATGTCACCATCCACGTCATTAACATAGATGATAAACAGTAGTGGTCCCAGAACAGAACCTTGGGGAACACCGCTAGTAATGGGCACCCACTCTGAAGCCTGTCCATTCACTACCACCCGCTGCCGTCTGTCACTTAGCCAGTTCTCTATCCAATTTGCCACATTTCCATCTATGCCCAGTGCACGCACTTTCCGAAGGAGACGGCGGTGGGGTACCTTATCAAAGGCTTTCTGAAAGTCTAAGTAGACAACATCGACCGCTTTATCCCGATCATGCTCACTGAAAACAAAATGGAAGAATTCCACCAGATTTGTGAGGCATGACCGGTGCTGCCGGAACCCATGCTGGGAACCCCTCAGTAGCAAATTTGATTCTAAGTGTGCTGTTATTTTGTCCACCATGATGCTCTCCATGAGTTTACAGACTATCGAGGTTAAACTGATGGGTCTGTAGTTTGACGGTTGGCTAGCATCTCCCTTCTTGAAGATAGGAGTCACCTCTGCCTCACGCCAGTCTCTAGGAACGCATCCAGTCTGGATTACCCTGTTGAAGACCATGCACAGGTGCCGTGATACTTCACCATGCACTTCTTTCAACACTCTAGGTAAGAACCCATCCGGGTCGGGGGACTTGTTTGCTTTTAATTCGATTATTTTTCTCTTGATTTCTTCTTGGGTGAAGACCATTGACTCCAACTTCTCACTGAAGGAGTCCAAAGGTTCGGGAATGGGACCACTCTCCTCAGAGAACACTGAAGAGAAATACTCATTTAAGAGGTTAGCATTTTCTGCATCAGAGTGCATCAATGCTCCATCCTCATTCACCAAGGGACCGATCCTGCGTCGGATTGGTTTACGGCCATTCACATAACTGAAAAACTCCTTGGGGTTCTCTTTGCAGAGTCTAGCCACACGGACCTCCTCAGCACGCTTAGCCGCCCTTATTTTGGACTTCACGTTTCGATTCAGTCTTCTATGACCGTCAAAGTCCCCAGATGTCTTCGCTCGACGATACGCAGTTCTCCTCTCCCTTAGTAGGTTACGGATTTCCCGATTAAACCACTTAGGTTGAATGAACTTCTGACCTGTTCCCTTCAGAGGAATAAAGCGCGACTGAAGTTCCATGAAGGAAGACAAGAATGACCTCCACAGATCATCAGCACTCTCTCCCTCTTCTAGTTCCATTTCAGCAACGCTTTCACGAAGACCTGCAAAGTTTCGCTCACCCCATGTCTAATTTTCTATGCACCGGGGTCACGGACTCCATATTAGGGACCTTAACTGAAAATCTTATAAGCTTGTGGTCGCTTCCACCTATTTCTTCGTTTACAGAGAGGTCTTGAATGATGTCATCCTCGGAGGTGAGAACCAAGTCGAGTATGTTAGCACCTCTTGTTGGCTCCCTTACCCATTGAGTGAGGAATTCATCACACAGAGAGAGAGAGAGAGAAAGAGAGAGAGAGAGAGAGAGAGAGAGAGAGAGAGAGAGAGAGAGAGAGAGAGAGAGAGAGAGAGAGAGAGAGAGAGAGAGAGAGAGAGAGAGTTACAAGGAGTTACAAGGAAAAGAAGTACCCTAGGGGACCTTACGATCCATACAAAGAGGGTACCTGTGGGTTTAGTTGCGCAAGTAGGCGACCGTCCTCGAATGTGTCATGTGAGAACCATCAAGGAGACACTCGCACAACGGCTTTAAACACCTAGACGGTGGTTTAAGGCTTTGGTCTAATCTGGACTTGAACTGATCCACAGAGTTGCTGTTGACTACATCAGCAGGAAGCGCGTTCCAAGTCCCGCAGATGCTGTATGTAAAGAACTTACCACACAGATCACGGTTGTATCGCTTCAGTTCAAGTTTGTAGCCATGATTCCTGGTTGTGCCCTCACTGAGTTGGAAAATGTCCCTGTAGTCTACATTGTCAAAGCCTCGTAGTATTTTAAACACTTCGATAAGCTGACCACGCAGTCTCCGGGTTTCCAAAGAGAACAGATCGAGTTCTACCAACCGCTTCTTTATAGCTCTTGTGTCTAAGAGAGGTGTATAAGTTTGGGTTGCCCCCTGGCTTGCACTCGAGAGAGAGAGAGAGAGAGAGAGAGAGAGAAGGAGAGAAGGAGAAGAGAGAGAGAGAGAGAGAGAGAAGAGAGAGAGAGAGAGAGAGAGAGAGAGAGAGAGAGAGGAGAGAGAGAGAGAGAGAGAGAGAGAGAGAGAGAGACAGAGACAGAGACAGAGACAGAGACAGAGACAGAGAGAGAGAGAGAGACAGAGACAGAGACAGAGACAGAGACAGAGACAGAGACAGAGAGACAGAGAGTGTGTTACATAGAAACACAGACCACAACAGACCTTACGGTCCAAACGAGGTGACCTGATTAGAAGGTTACTGGTAGAGAATGAATTACTCCCCAGTGACAGTCGTAGGGTAAGGATAGCAAAGTAGAAGGCTCTCTCCCCACCCTCCACTCCCTCCGGCCTGAGCCGTACAGGAAATAAAGTCAGGAATGGGAACCTTGTGGGGTTGGCAGAAATACTCCACAAGGAAATATTTTTATATGAAAGATAGAAAGTAGGTGAAATTTGGCTAACTTGCCACCTGTAATGGGCAAAAATTATTCATTAGTAAACATTGTATGTCGGGGATTAGACGCAAGGTGTTTATCTAAGCGACGTTTGAAGCTGTCTACGGTGTTACAGTCAATTACGTTACGGGGAAGCCCATTCCATAAGACTCGGTTAAAAAAGAAATTCTTTGATTCGTGCGAGTTAAATGATTTGCCTATGATTTTTGCAGCCGTTTCCTCTCGTGTAGTTTGATTGATCAATAGTGAAATATTTGTTGCATCCATATTATCAATGCCTTTGATTATTTTAAATACCTCGATTAAGTCACCTCTCAGTCTACGTTGTGTCAATGGGAATAGATTTAATTTCGCTTAGCCGCTCGTCGTACGTTTTATTTCTCAGACTTGGTATCATTTTAGTAACTCTACGTTGGACTCGTTCCAATTTTGCTATATCTTTCTGGTAATACGGGCACCAGGCTTGAACACAATACTCCATAAGGGGACGGACCAAGGAATTATACAAAGTGAGGATTGTGTCTTTAGATTTATACTCGTATGCTCTGCCGATAAAGCCGATAGTTTTATTTGCTTTCTTAATTACTTCCGTACACTGCTGACTGGGTTTTAGGTTACTTGATACTGTTACCCCCTAAGTCTGTCTCTCGATCCACGCTTTTAAGTTGCTTACCATTTAACGAGTAGTTTGCTGCTACGTTATGATGTCCGATGTGGAGCACTTTACATTTATCTGAATTGAAGGACATTTGCCAAGTTTTTCGCCCAATTTGACAATTTATCGAGATTATCTTGCATTTCTTTAGTCTGTGCGTTAGTGAGTACTGTATTTGCAATTTTGGTGTCATCGGCAAACTTCGATATTATGCATGAGAGGCCTTCGTCTATGTCGTTTATGTAAACTAGGAATAGGATTGGCCCTAAAACTGACCCCTGTGGCACCCCGCTTGTAACGCCTGTCCAACTAGAAGATTTTCCATTTATTACCACGCGTTGTTTTCGGTTTCTTAGCCAGTTCTCTATCCATCTTACGGTATCGCCTTGGATTCTGTGTGATTTTAGTTTAGATATTAAGCGTTTATGGGGAACTTTGTCAAAGGCCTTTTGGAAATCTAGATAAATTATGTCTACTGCTTTACTCTTATCATATTCATTGAAAATGTCATTTAAAAAGTCTAATAGGTTCGTTAGGCAAGAGCGTTTGTTACGAAAAACCGTGTTGAGTGTCTCTAAGTAAGTTGTTTTCCTCTAAGTGATTTGTAAGTTTATCTCGTATGAATGTCTCTAGCATTTTGCATACGACTGAGGTTAAGCTGATAGGGCGATAGTTACTAGATAGGGATTTGCTGCCTTTTTTAAATATTGGTGTTACGTTAGCGAGTTTCCATTCGTCAGGTATTGTTCCAGTGTGTAAAGAATAGTTAAAGAGCAGAGTCAGAGGTTTTACTATATCGCTTTTTGCTTCCTTTAATATGCGAGGGGAGATCGTGTCTGGCCCAGGTGACTTATTTACATTTAATTTATCAATACATTTTATTACGTCACTTTCAGTTATGCTGATATTACTTAATGCCTCGGTATTTTCGTTTTGGACTGTTGTTACTGCTGGTATATCGTTCGGGTTTTCTGTAGTAAAGACTGATGCAAAGAAAGTGTTAAGGATACCGCTCATTCGCTCTTCATCTGTAGTAAAGTCCCCATTCTCATCAAGTAGTGGTCCGATAGTTGACGTGAGTACTTTCTTATGCCGAATATAACTGTAGAACTCTTTCGGGTTTGTCTTACTTTGATTTGCAACATGTTTTTCAATGGCCTTTTTACTCTGTTTGATTAACTTTTTTGGCTTTTCTTCGTAAGTCTGAAAACTTGGCCCGCTCGTTATTGTCGTCTGTGATTTTTACTCTATTATGGGCGTTCTTTTTGACCGCGTAAACAGTCGGCTATCTCTTTACTCCACCACTTGGGCTTTAAGTTTTGTGCTGAACGTCGGTTTTTTAAAGGTATGCTATCTTTGACCGCTTTTGCGTACGCATTAGTGAAAAAGTTCCATTGTGTATTAATGTTAATAGTGTCTCACAGACATTTCCAATCGGTATCTTTTAGTATCGCTCTGAGTTGGTGAAAATTAGCTTTTCTAAAGTCGGGGATTTTTTCGTAGCTGTAATTTATTTTGCTTCTATTGAAATTTATACTGAATGTGATTATGCGGTGGTCGCTATTAGTAAACTCATCACCCACGTTAATATTCGCTATCAAGTCTTCTTTTGTTGCAAATACTAGGTCAAGAATGTTATTTCCACGAGTTGGACTATTAACAAATTGGATAAGAGAGCTCTCTTGTAAGTTAGTATAAAGATCTTGACCATAGTGAGCTGATAATGGTTCTCCCCACTTTGTTACTGGTAAATTAAAATCGCCAAGAATTACGGCTTCTTGCGTGTTACTCATCTCGTTAATTTGTTCATAGATATCACGGTCAGTTTGTACTGCTTGAGCTGGGGGTCTGTATAGTAAGGCTAACAAAAGTTTCATCCCGAATTTATTTCTAATGAGTATATATAGTGTGTCTACGTTAGCGATATGGGGCTTTGATAATAGGATCGGTTTGAGGTCATCTTTAATATATAATAGTACTCCGCCTCCCCTTTTATTAGTTCGACCTTTCTCAAATATTGTATAGCTAGAAATTTTATACTCTGCTAGGAAGTCTCTATTTTCAGTATTTAGCCACGATTCTGTAATGCCGATAATATCATAATTTTCTGTAAGCGTTATTTACTCTAGATCTGTGAATTTGTTATGGATGCTGCGAGCGTTAACATAAAAAACCTTTAGACTATTTCGGTTGGGTAATTGCATGTTTGCCCGTGTTATTCTGTTTGTTCGTATTACGTTACTTGACCTTGAAGTACCTGGGCAGTCCCGTTTTTTGTACGATGGTAGATGACCGCGTCGTTTAGCAAACGTCCTAAACGGGCTGCTCCTACCTGATTCAGATGGACACCATCATCTGAGAACAACGAGTCATCAAAATAAAAGTTGTCCCATGTGTTGACGAAATCGACGTTCTCCTCGTTGCAGATGTTGGCAAGTCGTCGGTTGATACTAGTAGCGGTGTTGAAGAAACGGGTGTCTGCTTGTCTGCGGGGGATGATTCCAGAAAGGATGATGTTGTTCGTCTTTTCCTTGAACTTCGCAATCATCTGTCGGTACTTGTTGAGGAGCTCTTCCGATCTGGTCTTCAATATGTCGTTAGTTCCAACATGGATGACGTACGTGGTGTTGTCGGGGGCCAGGCTTGTCACTTCGTCCACTGAGTCAATCACGTCATCTAGGCCGCCACCCGGGATGCAAAATCGCTTCCTCGACTTGGGTGCTCGGCCACAAAACTCGGTTTATGTTCTTATTATAGAAGCTTTGTAAGAAATTTTTCCCAAATAGCAAAGCCCCTAAATAATCTCCTCAAGAAAAATGCAGATTTTGTATGGATGCCTGAAGAACAGCTGAGCTTTGAATTACTAAAGGATAAATTGGTATCCGCTCCAATTCTTGCGTTCCCAGATTTTTCGTTACCTTTTATAATTTGCACTGATGCTTCTTCATTAGGCTTAGGCGCTGTCCTTATGCAAGAAATTGCAGTGTCAGGTAATTGCGTATGCTTCTCGAATATTAAATGCACAGGAAACTCGTTACTCTGTAACAGAACAGGAAACTTTGGCTATAGTATGGGCACTTCGTACCTTCAGGAAAATCGTGTTGGGATATCCTTTACAAGTTTTTACAGATCACCAACCGATTATTGGCTTCCTGAAAACTCAAAATCTCACGGGGAAATTGGCCAGATGGTATCTAACAATTCAGGAATTTCAACCGTATATTGATATTAAATACCTTCCAGGTCGATTAATTCATGTAGCAGATGCTTTAAGCAGACATCCTGTCTCTTCAGTTTCTAAGTCACCCATAGACTTTGACTTCAATGCGGTTCGTGTACATCAACAACAGGATTCTATGATAAAAGTGATAAATTACTCATTAAACTCAGGTGATGATTATGATGGTCAGGAATTACCCATTAGCATAAATAACTTCTCCCTTTATGATAATGTTGTTTACAGGAAACTTAGAAAACGTAACATACAAACTGATCAAATAGTAATACCACGATCATTGGTTCCCTCAGTATTAACCTTATATCATGATGCAGCAGGACATCCTGGGAGAGATCGATGTCTGTCCACTCTCCGTACGAAGTACTATTGGCATACAATGAAAGTAGATGTTGAAACACATATCGCTCAGTGCGAAACATGCAATGCAAATAAAGGACATCCAATTGGACCAGCTCCATTAGGGGAATATCCAATGCCGAGTGAACCATGGAAAGTAGTAGGAATGGATTTACTCTCACTACCACAGTCACATCAGGGCTCGAATTATTTATTAACTGTGGTTGATCATTTTTCTAGGTATTTGGTGGTAGCTCCACTGAAAACGAAAACGGCTGAAGAGGTTGCACATAAATTTATATCCAAATTCATATGTCCATTTACATGTCCCAAGATCATAATTTCAGACAATGGTAAGGAATTTCGTAACAATATCTTACAGAAGATATCTGAGTTTTATAATATTAAGCAAACGTTTGCATTAACATATCACCCTGTATCTAATGGGTTAGCAGAACGGCAAAACCGTAAAATATTAGAAGTACTTCGGGGGGCAATAAATAAAATCCCTTCCACATGGGAGGACTGGATTGATATGACAGTCTGTTCTATAAACGCTACAAAAACGGAAACAGTAGGTAAAACTCCTCATGAAATAATATTTTGGCGGGCAGAAACGTCTTCCATATGATATAACAATTCCCACAAGAGGCCCTGCTACAACATGGACGACTACGCTGAACGACAGCGAGTTGCATTTCAACAAATACATCATGATGTACAAAACAATTTACAGGCTAGCAGAAATAAAACTGCGTATAAGGCAGCATAATAAAGCAAAAACACAAACCTTCACTCCAGGTGATCAAGTAATGTTACAGGTGCCCAATCGGAACTTCGAAACTTCTGCCTCGGTTCACGGGACCGTACACTGTACTCTCACTAGTAGGCAATAAAATTGAGATAAAGCATAATTTTACTCAGGCGGATGATATTGTTCATGTAGACAGAATAAAGAAATTGGTAAAAAGCGCTCGCAAACCCAACATCTAAATAACCAATTAGAATCTCTGGAACATCAACAATTTCCTCTTCCTAGTAATATTATCCCTACTACTGATAATCATAAAATAAACATTTATAAACAGAAACTCCGATCGGCGAAGAAGTAAAAGATTATAATTCTTCTTACAGATGTGGCCCAACTCAGCATATATTATGGTTTTCATAGCCATACTGGCGGCAACAAAAGGTTATGCTGACGTAACCACCGTACCTAATGATGATGTGCTTATCCCGGGAGCGCTCGTCCAACAATTTGGTAAAATATTGGTGACGGAAGTTGTTATCACTATTTCTTATTCATTACAGGATATATCTGATTTATTTCACAAATTTGCTGCAGTTGAGAAAGGATTGCAGATACTTAATAATACACTAGTTTTTCCTGACAGGAATGACTCGATGGCATTTAGTGATTTAAGGGCATTATATTCAGTCTTGTCCTTTAAGGTTCAACGCACTATGAAGGACTTACGTGACCTTAGTTACATTGCTCGCCTATTACATAATAATCCAATTGCTCAGAGCCACCACCACCGCCAGGAGCGTGGTTTAGTTAATATTTTAGGTGAAATATCTAAGGCACTCTTTGGTACTGCAATGGATAGTGATGTGCAGGCATTATCCCAAAAAAATAAATGTTGTAGGACAAGCAGTTGCAAATCAGGGTAAGGTAGTCAGGCAATTATATAAAAGTGTTCAGGATCATTGATCAAAAACTTGGATACAGTTTATGATGCCTTACATAAACAACAGACAACTATTATCTACAGAGATAGAACACTCACATCACATTCTTAGGCTTCTATTAATATCTGTTAGTTGGCAGGAAACTGAAACTCAAGTACAAGGACTTAGGGAGTCTTGTCAAACATTAATTAAGGATGTAATTACTGCAGGTTTAGGTAAGTTTATCTCACGGTTATTACCAATCACACAATTGCAGGATGCACTTGAAATAGCTATGATGAACTACCATCTTACTCCCATATTTCATGCACCTAATCTGGAATATTATTATACAGTCATGAACAGTATTTTAAACACCCAGAATATATACTGATTACTATTCCAATGAAGAGTAAGATTTCCTTCACAGGCTACTCAGTACAACCATTCCCAATGAATGTGGAAAATAATCTTTAATGTTAGATTCCCAACCTATACATATTGTTCTTAGTGATGATTATTTTCTTGTTGATGTGCTTAGTGAAGCACAATTTCTCAGTTGCCATTCAGCATATCTTCATTTATATGTTTGTCCTGCATATCTGTTTGCATTTAAAGCTCCAACTGACGCACCATGTCTAATTGCTTTAAGTCAAAGGAATACTCATCAAGCACTCTCTGCATGTACTTTCAAATCTGTTACTAATCAAACACTCTTTCATCGTCATTTCTTTAACTACCACTATCTATACTTTCCTGCTGAGACACAAGTAACACTAATCTGCCCTAATGACACTACACATGTATTTTAATTAAATACCTGGTAATCAAGTTAAAGTTACTTAAAGAAAACCCCAGGATCTAGGGAATTTTTTGGATGATTCGGTTCTTTTTGTTAATTTCGGCTCTGTGCACCAAAAAATAAATACAAATTTTCTCAGTTATTTTTGTAATATTATAATAAATTATGAAAGCAAAAATATATGAATTATTATGTATTGTTTTTTCTGTGAAATATGACAGTAAATTACATTATTAATTAAATAGAGCCGATACGAATGTGTATATAAAATTATAACAGTGTTGCAACATCCGCGGTTTTGAAGCCCAAAAGTGTGTTAGGTTAGGTTAGGTTAGATAAGGTTAGGTCAGACTAACTTCCAAATTATTATTAATTTCCGAGAGAAACACCATAGATGAAAAGTATGTTAGGTTAGGTCAGGTTAGGTTAGATAAGGTTAGGTCAGACTAATTTCCAAATTATGTTTGTAAAAAATGAGAGAAACACCACAGATGGAAAGTGTGTTAGAATGGTCCAAAATGGTGGGTAATTATACTAAAATATACAATATAATGAATCCAGTTCTTCTGTAAATTTACCGAGGATTTAAAAGGAGGATTAACACACAAGGATTTACACCAAGAGAGATATGTTTATGTTGATTATTATTATTACTACTACAACTACTATTATTGTTATTATTATTATTATTATTATTATTATTTTCATTTTTATTACTACTCCTATTATTATTACCATTAATATTATTATTACTACTACTACTACTACTATTATTATTTCTATTATAACTACTACTATTATTATGTATACTCCTATTATCATCACCATCACCATCACAATCACCATCATTATTACTATTACTATTACTATTACTATTATATTATTACTATTATATTATTACTATTATATTATTACTATCGTGATCATTATTATTATTATAATTATTATTATTATCATTATTATTATTATTACTACTACTACTATTATTATTCATATTATTATTATTATTACAGAATGGTGAACTGAAGCAGAGTATATCCACACCTGACCTAACACACACACACACCACCACCCAGTGAAAACAATACCCTCCTGTGCTGTATGTATGTATGTATATGTGTATGTGTGTGTATTTGCTCCTCTCTCTCTCTGTAAATATGTGTTCTCTCTCTTAAATATGTGTTCTCTCTCTCTCTGTAAATATGTGTTCTCTCTCTCTCTCTCTGTAAATATGTGTTCTCTCTCTCTCTGTAAATATGTGTTCTCTCTCTCTCTGTAAATGCGTGTTCTCTCTCTCTCTCTGTAAATATGTGTTCTCTCTCTCTCTCTGTAAATATGGGTTCTCTCTCTCTCTCTCTCTCTCTGTAAATATGGGTTCTCTCTCTCTGTAAATATGGGTTCTCTCTCTCTCTCTGTAAATATGGGTTCTCTCCCTCTCTCTCTGTAAATACGGGTTCTCTCTCTCTCTGTAAATGCGTGTTCTCTCTCTCTCTCTGTAAATATGGGTTCTCTCTCTCTCTCTCTCTCTCTCTCTCTCTCTCTCTCTCTCTCTCTCTCTCTCTCTCTCTCTCTCTCTCTCTCTCTCTCTCTCTCTCTCTCTCTCTCTGTGTGTAAATGCGTGTTCTCTCTCTCTCTCTCTTTAAATATGTGTTCTCTCTCTCTCTCTGTAAATATGTGTTCTCTCTCTCTCTCTCTCTGTAAATGCGTGTTCTCTCTCTCTCTCTCTCTCTCTCTCTCTCTCTGTAAATGCGTGTTCTCTCTCTCTCTCTCTGTAAATGCGTGTTCTCTCTCTATAAATGCGTGTTCTCTCTCTGTAAATGCGTGTTCTCTCTCTCTCTCTGTAAATGCGTGTTCTCTCTCTCTCTCTCTCTGTGACCAATACTGTATGTATGTATGTTTGTATGTGTGTGTATGTATGTATATATGTGTGTGTGTGTGTATACATATATGTATGTATGTGTGTGTGTATATATATATATATATATATATATATATATATATATATATATATATATATATATATATATATATATATATATATATATATATATATATATATATATATATATATATGCATGTATATGTTTGTGTGTATGTATGTATGTTTGTATATGTGTGTTTCTGGGCCATGTACTCACTTCCAATTATACGTACAGATAGATAATTTTATTTTGTATGTGTGTGCTCGTGTCTGTATGTATGTATGTTTTTATCAATTTTATGTGTGTGATTTGCATTTTTTTTATTTTATGTGTATTTATGTGTGTATTTAGGGGCTGCGGGAATAAGGGGACAGGCTTGGGGGGGGGGTAGAAAGCCTGTAACCTATTCCCGCATCTCCCTAACCCCCCCCAAGCCTGTTCCCCTACTCCCGCATCCCCCAAAGCCTGTCCCCTACTCCTGCACCCTCCTAACCCCCCCCCCCCAAGCCTGTCCCCTACTCCTGCACCCTCCTAACCCCCCCCAAGCCTGTCCCCTACTCTTGCACCCTCCTAACCCCCCCCCCCCTAAGCCTGTTCCCCTACTCCTGCACCCTCCTAACCCCCCCCCAAGCCTGTTCCCCTACTCTCGCACCCCCTTAAGGAGGTAATTCACTTTTGTTACATTAAATATTACATTATATTACATTATATTACATTAAATATTATTGTAGTAGGTCATTTCTTATTTATTCTTTTTCAGTACATTGGAGTGTCCTGATTCCTCCAAAGTATGCCAGGAAACAGAACCAGAAGAGCAAAAATAATGGTGTTCTGTTGGTTGGAAAAATCGTTTGGAGGAATCATTTGCTCCAGAGTTACCAACACAAAATTTCCTCCTTAAAACCAATGTATTTATGTTGACATTAATGATTATAATTCTATACAACAGATGACTGATGTAACAGTAAGCATAATGAAGCCTTCACAAAGATACACCTTGATATATGAAGGACCCTGGAGGCTTCTGATTCCTCCTGACTATGCCAAGAAACAAGCTCCTTCAATATAGGTGTGTGTGTGTGTGTGTGCTCGTGTAAGGAGACTTGGAGGCTTCTGATTCCTCCTCACTATGCCAAGAAACAAGCTGCTTCAATATAGGTGTGTGTGTGTGTGTGTGTGCTCGTGTAAGGAGACTTGGAGGCTTCTGATTCCTCCTCACTATGCCAAGAAACAAGCTGCTTCAAGGACTCTTGGTTTATCTGTAATATTCCAACAACATCCTTGGTATTCTTAACAACACAACACATTACAACACAACACATTACAACTCATTACAAGTTCCAAGGGTGGCAGTACTGTACCGTATGAAAAAAAATATTGTAATTCCGCACGCTTAAAAATATCGTATCATAATTTTGTACCTTACCCAAAGAGCCGTACCGTATTAGTATGAAAAAGTAAGATTTTGTACCGTAATTTTGTACTTAATATTGTACCAATGCCATAAATTCCATCTCTAAAATTAATCAATTATATGAACTACCTCTGCAAACAGTTCTTTGTCCAGACTCAAGATTAAGTTGCTGTAATTGTGTTTTTAGTTTTGTTATTAGTGAATATCAATGTAAATAGAGTAAGTGTGTGTGTGTGACTGTGGAAGAGAGAGAGAGAGAGAGAGAGAGAGAGAGAGAGAGAGAGAGAGAGAGAGAGAGAGAGAGTCTATATAATAGCATTATAGGAGACAATAATTTTATCTTTTTCAGAATGGACTTGGCAATGTATTCCTTTGTGAAACTTGCAATAGGTTACCAGGGGTGAAGGCTGCAGTATATTATTACAACACAATGAGACATACACCATCAGAATTTAAGGATAAATTAGAACTGAAACTTTTTTTTTTTTATATTAGCAGGTGCAGTAGTATGAACGTACATAATAGACTATACTGTACACATTTTCCATATTTGTCTTGGAATCAACTAAAGAAATCAACCAATAAAACATTAAGAGGAAATACTAAACAGACGTCAACTTAAGCTTCGCATTTTATTAGAGAATTCCCTAGTTGTACAGTGTACACACACACACACACACACGAGCTAAAAGAGGGTTAAAGTTTATTCACATATCCATGACGTATCCGTGCCGCATCCTCTCCGTGTCAGTGATATCCGTGATGCATCCATGACTTCTGTTCACACACATCCGTGGCTCCTCCGTACAGTTTGAAGTCAGTGATTTTCATTTATTTTCCTATATCATTCCAAATAGTTTGTTGGAAGCTACTGTCCATATATTTTGGTTGTGATAATTCATAGAGAACAGAATGACTGGGAACAAGTTTAATTAGGAGCTCTTCATTCATGTTTGTATACACTCGTCCCACCTTCCCACGTCCGTGAAAAACTAAAAAATATCGGTGGAGACGATATTCAATTTGTTGGTAGGAAAGGCAAAACACGGTACGATATTTTTTTTCACGGACGAGGCACGGACCTTTAAAACCCTTGAACCCAAACTTGGGGTGACGACCACCCCACAAAAAAAAAAAAAAAACTTGGCAACTCTGCTGTATTGGCTAGTAGTGCCTCAACACTCCATGCCGGGTTAGTCCGAGTGTTGCCTTAGGTGGTGCTTACATGTGTGTTTGGTGCTCCTTGTGGTTTTTTGGTTATTTTGTTTTTCGGTGCAGCACACCCCACATTAGTGTTATAGTTTAATGTAGTAATATAGTATAATAGAAGTATAATGAAATTTCAATAATTTTGTATTATTAACTTTTACTGCCAGAAGAATTAAGTTACTCAAGTAAGTTTAATGGTTAAAGGATAGAGGAAAGATACTACTTTCTGTGGAACTTTACAGAAATACATTTTTTTAAATGTAAATGGGTTTATTCTTTTTCCGAAAATGGGGTTAGCTACACCCCAGGTTTGTGTACGTGTGACGAAAAACAAAGGTTTAAGTTCTAGGGTTAATTAAACGTTAAAGTAGAACATTCGTTAAGAATCTTATTTTGTTGCCTTTTCATCCGGATATTAGGTTATTCTGGAAAGAGGACAGTGGAATGTATATTCATATTTTGATAAAGTACGAAAAGGGTACGGAAAAGGCACGAAAAAATAACGTATTTTTGTACCGTACCGTAATTTCATACCGTACCTTTAGATTTAAAAATACTGTACCATACCCTACTGCCACCCTTGATTATAACTCATTACAACAGATTACAACTCATTACAACACATACACATTACAACACATACACATTACAACACATACACATTACAACACAACACATTACAACACAACACATTACAACACAACACATTACACCACAACACATTACAACACATACACATTACAACACAACACATTACAACACAACACATTACAACACAACACATTACAACACAACACATTACAACACATAACACATTACAACACATAACACATTACAACACATAACACATTACAACACATAACACATTACAACACATAACACATTACAACACAACACATTACAACACAACACATTACAACACAACACATTACAACACAACACATTACAACACATAACACATTGCAACACATAACACATTACAACACATAGCACATTACAACACATAACACATTACAACACAACACATTACAACACATAACTCATTACAACACAACACATTACAACACAACACATTACAACACTTAACCCATTATAACACAACACATTATAACACATAACACAGTACAACACAACACATTACAATACAACACATACACATTACACCACAACACATTACAACACATAACACAGTACAACACAACGCATTACAACACATAACACATTACAACACAACACATTACAACACATAACACAGTACAACACAACACATTACAATACAACACACACATTACACCACAACATATTACAACACATAACACAGTACAACACAACACATTACAACACGATTATGCAAGCCCTGCCTGGGCTTCAAACCTCACTGAGACTCATCACAACACCCTTCAAACCATACAGAACAGAGCCCTAAAGACAATCACAGGCTGCACAGCTACCACACCCACAAACCACCTACACTTTGAAACCAAAGTCCTCAAAATCAAGGATCACCTTGACATAAGAGGCACACAAACACTTGCTGCAGCCTCCACAAACCAACACCATCCACTACACTACATGGCACAACACCCACACATGCCAAGGAACATCAAAACAACACCCAGTACACGATACCATACACAAATACTATCATCTCTTACACCCTGTCTACCCTAAACCAATCTCCAGAAACACATCCATACTCAAATCACTCATCAATCCATCCAAACACTTAAAAACAACACACAGCTGCATGCACGACCTCCTGACATCCACTCATCCGAATCCTCCCTTCCCCGTGAGGACAGAGTCCACCTGGCCAGGCTGCGGTGTGGCCATCACCCGGCCCTTCTGACATATCAGAAGAGGCTGGATGGAGCCACTGCGGATGCCTATCCGGGATGCAACACAGCACCCCATTCTATTAAACACATTATTGAAGACTGCAACGCACACAACCACACTCGCCAACAACACAACATACACTCTCTGAGGGCACTGTGGGAAAGCCTGGTTCAGGCCATGACCTTCCTCAGGAGCTCAGGGCTGCTCGGCCAGACACCTTGAGGAACTTCAACAACAACAACATTGCAACACATAACACATTACAACACATAACATTACAACACATAACACATTACAACACAACACATTACAATACAACACATACACATTACACCACAACACATTACAACACATAACACAGTACAACACAACACATAACACATACAACACAACATTAGCCAAGGATCTTCAGTAAGAGATATACACTATATATTGGCCAGAAGAATTCTTACATTATCGTCATTAATAACCTATTTAGTTAACTTTTTTTTTTTTTTTTTTTTTTTTTTTTTTTAAGAATTAGATATAATTCATTTGATTGAGGCATCTGGCAATAGATAAATAGATAGGTACAGTCGGCATCCCTAAAACAGTGTGATGTAATGCTGGTACGCCTGACTGGTGAGTGTCGTACCTCCGCCACCCTCCGGCCTTCATAAGTCCATGCCCCTGGCCACTGCCCCTCAATGTGTCATGGGCAGCCAGGTAGGAATGACGTTTTTTCAGCCAGTGCTATATTTTCTGGGTATTTCACTGTTATTCTTGTTCTAAAATACTCAAAACGCATTTCTTTATGTTTAATAATGAATAGTTAAATAATAAGGGGTCCTTAACACTCAAAATTTAATGTAAAATCAGCTAAACTTTTGATATAAAGAAGTTGACACTGCCTGGGCAATGACAATTCCCGTCCAGCATGTCCCGGATGACACGAGTCACAGCTGCCCAGTGGGTGGAGTACCAACCCTACCGGGCTTACTCATGGTAAAATTAACGTAGGGGTGGTAACGAAACTTTTTTTTGCCGACTGTACAACATAATATTACAGATGATATAAGACTGTAACTGCAATACACAGTCGTTCGTTGTAGTTTGTAAGCACGCAAACGAAAGAATTTTAGCCGTGTTAATGACTTCTGGGTGAATTATTTAATGAATTTGGTGAGTAAACTATACAGTGATCATTATCATCTAACTGTTGGATAGATTTTGTGAATGTGGATACTCAGCTTTGGGAAAATAATGAAGCCTTACAAATGGGGTTGGTTGGGAAGCTAACAAACCAATACCACTGGAATCGACCCTAAGTCACTTTGTAAATGACCTTCTCTTTACATAAAACCTGTGTAAGAATTCCTGTGGTCAAATGTACAGTATGTCTCCTTGTCTATGGATAGAAATATATTATAGATTAAGATAGTGAGACTTCTATTATTTATATTTCACAATTTGTATATAAATATAATTATTTGAAACATTTAAGTGTGCTACTGATTATATTATTATTATGATTATTAATATTTTTAAATATTCTTTTCAAAATAAGTTAAATATTTGTCAATGTCAATCACTAAGTAATTTCAATTCAATGAAAGATTGAATACAAATATCACATTATATATATACATTCTTATATTAATATAGTTGGTGTTTTGTGATAATATTTGAAGTACTCGTATAACTCCAATTTTATTACAACATCACAGGGTGCCTTAAGTTGGTGCTGGAATAGGGGGCTTGGGGGAGGGTTAGGGGGGTGCGGGAGTAGGAAGACAGGCTTGGGGGAGGGCTAGGGGGGTGCGGGAATAGGTTACAGGCTTTCTACCCACCACAAGCCTGTCCCCCTATTCCCGCACCCCCCCAGTCCCCACCAAACACCCCCTTAAGGACCCTGTGATTGTGTATGAAATTTGGAGGCTTCTGATTCCTCCTACTTATGCCATGAAACAAACTCCTTCCATATAGGTCTGTTTGGAGGCTTCTGATTCCTCCTACCCATGCCATGAAACAAACTCCTTCCATATAGGTGTGTTTGGAGGCTTCTGATTCCTCCTACCCATGCCATGAAACAAACTCCTTCCATATAGGTGGTGCTTCGTGGTAATATTTGAAGTACGCTTATAATTCCAATTTTTGTTTACAACATCACAGGGTGCCTTAATTAATTAAAGCCCCGTCCACACTGAGCCACATGTTGTGTGTTGTGATGCAGGTGGATGTGTTGAAAATTGAGGATGGTGTTCACACTGCTGGCCTCACCACCACTCCTGCCAAACAGCATGTGTGTGTGTGTGTAAGTGTATTATTGTGTGTGTGTGTATGTGTGTGTGTGTATTATTGTGTGTGTGTATGTGTATTATTGTGTGTGTGTGTGTATGTGTATTATTCTGTGTGTGTATGAATGTGTATTATTGTGTGTGTGTGTGTACAGGTGGTTAGACTCTTGTTCGAGTGAGTATTATTGTGTGGTGTGCGTATTATTGTATGGGTGTGTGTACAGCTCCGGACAGATCAATGGTCCACACCCCATCCATCAGCGACTTGGTTTGGGCCTCATCAGATCTGGTAACAGTTGCAGGTGGAGGGAGGGGGGATGTTAGTGGGAGAGGAGGAGAGAAATGTGGGCGGAGCTATATAGGAGGGTAACGAATGATCAGGTAGAGAGACGTGTGTCAGGAGGAATGAATGAAGCATACACTGTGAACGGTATCGAATCACCAATAGTATAAAGCAGGGTTCTTCAAACTTTTTCAGTCGTGACCCAGTTTTTACTATGACATCATTCTAGCGACCCATACAGAAAGATATTTTATAGATGATCAGAATTATCAAACAAAGAAAATACAAGGCCAGAAACTGAAACGTAATATTTATGATTAAAAGGCATTCTAACCAGAATTATAAACACTGCCTCACCTACCCCTCCCTCTCTCTCTCTCATTCTCTCTCAAGAAGGCTAATATTTGTGCAATGATTTTGTTTTATTAATAATTAAATATATGAATATTCTATTATAAAAATATGTTAGGTGGATTCATGTATGAACTTCATATTTATTTTATTGTCACGAACATTATTATTCTATTATATTCATGTATTTATTTTTGTGAGCCTGCGACCCAGTTTGGAGGAATTCGGGACCCGTAGTTTGAAGAATTCGGGTTTAAAGAAGTGCATACTACATTAACGTAGGTGGATATAGGAGAGAAGAAATGTGATGATTTGAGGCGAGGGTGAGGGGGAAGAGGGTAAGACAAATGAAGGTGATTAGTTGAAAAGTAATAACAAACAAATATAATTAGAATATCTGTTACATTATATCATTTAATTAAATAAAGGCACTGTCTTTTGTTCACCATCGTAGTGGGATAGACTACTGAATATGTATTATCCTTTAGATATTAGACAGCTATCCCTGTATTCCTTTTATCCCTCGTGCTTGCCCCGTAGGGGAGTATTGCCTGTAATGATTGGGGCAATACTTTAAGGGTTTTGGCGCCCCTTCGGCCCCCGCCACAAGCTTATATTTCTTCAACTGTCCCTCCTTTCCTCCTATTTCCTTCTTGCTTGCTGTCACACCTCTCTATCACCTTTTCCTGGTGCTATATGACCTCGCTGTTGCGCCACCTAATATCAATCAAATCCCTCGTGCTTGTAGTCCACCCTATTTATTACCTTCTCCCAAGCCCAGCTGTTTTGTTTTCTTTTTCGGCAGAAGACAGTTTAATTTTCTAACTTTTTTAATAATCATATTTGTCAACATATTCATTAAGCTATTTACCAGGATTTTTTCTTCTAAACATGCCTTTCCTTAAAAATAATCTATGTTAAACTTAAATAGGCGCCGCTCTATGGCGTTTTCAATAAACTTGGTCTAATTTTATGCATAGGCTATATATATTACAGTATCTCTCAAGTAACTGGCAACCTTACACATCCTCGCTACTGTCTTATCCCTCTCTCGCTTGCCCTTCCCTCCTTTCTTACCGTTTATCTTTTCTTTCTCATATTTTTAACCTTCTCATTCGTTCTTTAAAAGTTTTAATGACATAGGCCTTTCTCCCTTATCACTTATAGTCCAATTATATGATTCGAAAAGCTATGGCTGAGATTATGTTGTAGATCGCATTTTGGTTCTCAATATGTAGAGGTTGATTGATTGATTGATATTATGCGCCGCAACAGCGAGGTCATATAGTGCCAGAAAACGGTGATAGAGAGGCGAGACAGCAAGAAGGAAGGAAATAGAAAGAAAAGAGGGATAGTTGAAAAACTAAAAGCTAGTGGCTGGGGCCTAAGGGGCGCCAAAACCCTTAAAATATTTCCCATATCACTAATGCAGGCAATACCCCCCTACGGGGTCAATATGTAGAGAATTTAGAAAACAACTTTAGATTTAAGGGGAAAGATATATGAATTATTTAGAATTATAGTGTTGGCAGATAAGCATTATTATCCCAGCCACAGCATTTCGCCTTCATAAAACTGAAGGACTATAGGTTTCATGCATTGCCATTTGCTAGTTTGTTGCTAGTCAGAATGTTAACTTGTTAAACCCATTTGCAGGAAAGAGAAATATATTATATCTTTCTTTTTAAGTTACTTATAGGTATTTTTTTATTAAAATCTGTTTCGATATACATTACCTTACTTTTATCTAGTTCCAGCATTACTGCGCAGAACAACTTATGACTCAATAAGGACGACAAGGACAGTAATGGTGATCACCGTGATGCTCATGTATCTCTCTATAGGTTACTGAACACAGTGTTTTATGCTCAACTTCAGAGTAATGTTCTCAGCATCACAATGATAGGCAAAAATAATAAAAACAATATAAAGAAATTATCTTTTATTATACGACAAATATTCAACTGCTTTGGTGCTACTGTCTCATATATATATATATATATATACTAGCTGCTCCGCCGCCCTTCGGGCGGCTAGGAGCCGCTAGCTCCTGCGGAGGGCTGGCGGCCTGCGGCCGGTTTGGAGCAGATCGGGCGGTGGGTGGATAGAAGGAAGGGAAGGAGGGAAGGAAGGGGGAGAGGGAGGGATGGTTTAGTGGTTAGATAAAATAAATGGATGGATGGATGAATAGTAATAGAGGTGGGTGGGTGAATAATTGGAGGTATTAGTCGTTTTTAAATGTTTATTATATCAATCTTTCTCCCTCATTCAATAACTCCATCATTCTAATATTAGCATAATTAATAATATTTACTTCTTTTTCTATTAATAGCGTCACTAAGCATTTTACTGAAGTGCCTCCTGGTAAACGACATTTTTCACGACTCCGGTTGACGACATCACATAGAGATTCTTCTCATCGGCGACTCGACTGCAGCCCACATAGAGTTGACCGTGGGAGAAGACCTGGTCCTTAAGGTTGAGGCCAACTACTTTCAGGGACTGTCCTTGGCTTTTGTTGATTGTCATGGCATAGCTTAGACGAATAGGGAATTGGAGACGTTGGAACTGAATTGGACAATCTGAGGGCCTCAGAGGGATTTTTGGAATGAAGACATCTTCGCCTTTACCTTTGCCAGTCAGGATTGTGGCCTCCACCAGACGTGGCATCATTGTTTTAACTCTTAATCTTGTGCCATTGCAAAGTTTTGGTGGGTTCAGGTTTCTAAGAAGCATTATCGGACATCCCAACTTCAGTTCCAAATTGTGAGGTGGCATCCCTGGTGGATCTAGACTGTTCAGGAATTCTGCTGGGTAGTTGACCACTTGATCATCGTCGGGCACTGTATCAACTGATTTGTACTTCATTGACCTGCCAGGCTGAGCATCCAGAAGTTTTTGGTTGATGTTGTTGACAGCTTCATTCTTTGGAGCTAGGATAGCTTCCACGTTTCGTTATTTGTGGTTTCGTTGTATGTGAAAATAAATATGGCAATAATGAAAATAAATGTGACAAAAGTAAAATAAATCGTGAAAATAAATATGGCAATAATGAAAATCAATTTGACCAAAGTGAAATTCTATATGACAATACTGAGAATCGATATGACAATGGAATCAATCATAAAAATGCATAAAATTTAATAATAGGTTTAATAATAGGTAAAATAAATCGTGAACGACAATATACTTACTGAGATAACGCATAAACAAATCGAATAATATCCGTGCTAAAATATGTTCATGAGCTGTTGATTAAAATAAATATGGGAATAAAGAAAATCAATTTGACAAAAGTAAAATAAATCGTGAACGACAATATACTTAGTGAGAAAACGCATAAACAAATCGAATAATATCCGTGCTGTAGCCTAAAATAGTATGAGTGGCGTGAGAGGGGAATGGTTAACTCGTCATATTTACGCTCTCATTTTTAGGGGGGTTTTAGGGGTAACAACTTTATTACTCATGGCGCTGCAGTACGCAAGCCAGTGGACCTAGGAAACTTTAGTTTACAGATTCTGGTGTGTAAAATCAAGCTCTACAAATCTGTAAGAAAAAATTTACCTAAATGAAAGTTTAAAAGTGACCGTGTTTTTGCGGAAGGCTGAACAGTGGTATGGTGATTCCGTAGATTTTTTTCCCTGTATTTTATTATTATTTCGCTAGCACGTTTCGTTATATGTGGTTTCGTTGTATGACCCCCCCTAAACCTGAAGGGGATCAAGACTCACCTACATGCAAATTTTGAGGACACAAAGTTGGACGGTTTAGGCGTGCATCGCGGACACACACACACACACACACACACACACACACACACACACGCAGACAGAATCTTGGCTTTATGTATATAGATATATATATATATATATATATATATATATATATATATATATATATATATATATATATATATATATATATATATATATATATATATATATATTATATATATATATATAATTTTTTTTTTTTTTTTTTTTTTTTTTTTTAAGAGATTGTTCTGGACGGATGAGAAAACTTTCTCACATTCATGTAACGGAAGGCGTCACTGCATGAGGAGGAATGATACTCGGTGACTATAAATTCTGAAGTTGTTGTTTCTATAAACTATTTAGTTATACGTGACCATAAGATTATATTAATAATTACTGCAGGGGGACAACCATTATCGTTACAGTATCAGAAACATCAATAAAACAGTTATTAAGATAATTCAGAGTAAATTTATAGTCACCGAGTATTATTCATACTCCAGCAGTGATGCCTTCCGTTTCACGAATGTGAGAAGGTTTTCTCATCCGTCTAGATCACTCTCTTCCAAAAATCCTCTTGCTTGTCAACATATTGTTGGGCAAACCGTAACCTTCCTTCGCGATGTTGGTCAGTTAGAAATTCAATGTTTGCTGGGGTCCTCCTGAAGATGTCCGATGTACTGGACGAAACGTCGACCTCCCCTAACAACTCAACTTTTGCCTCACTTATCCACCATCTAAGTGAAGTGTTAAGAAAAACTGTAATAAATATTGAAAATATAAATAATAAATTCATTAATGCAGAACAAGCCATTTCCTTCAACCTCGTTTGTTTGAAAGAGAATATATATATATATATATATATATATATATATATATATATATATATATATATATATATATATATATATATATATATATATATATATATATATATATATATATATATATATATATATATATACCAAAGGACACTGCCTGCTAGTATGGCAGTTGAATATTTGTCGTATAATATAAGATAATTTTTTTATATTGTTTTTATTATTTTTGCCTATCATTCTGAAGTTGAGCATAAAACACTGTGTTCAGTAACCTATAGAAAGATACATGAGCATCACGTTGATCACCATTACTGTCCTTGTGGTCCTTATTGTGTCATATGGTATTCTGCGCAGTAATGCTGGAACTAGATAAAAGTAAGGTAATGTATATCGAAACAGATTTTGATAAAAAAATACCTATAAGTAACTTAAAAAGAAAGATAAAATATATTTCTCTTTCCTGCAAATGGGTTTAACAAAATTAACATTCTGACTAGCAAAAAACTACCAAATGGCAATGCATGAAACCTATAGTCCTTCAGTTTTATAAAGGCGAAATGCTGTGGCTGGGATAATAATGCTTATCTGCCAACACTTTAATTCTAAATAATTCATATATCTTTCCCCTTAAATCTCTAGTTGTTTTCTAAATTCTCTACATATTGACCCCGTAAGGGGGTATTGCCTGCATTAGTGATGTGGTAAATACTTTAAGGGTTTTGGCGCCCCTTAGGCCCCAGCCACTAGCTTTTAGTTTTTCAACTACCACTCTTTTCTTTTTATTTCCTTCCTTCTTGCTGTCTCACCTCTCTATCACCGTTTTCTGGCGCTATATGACCTCGCTGTTGCGGCGCATAATATCAATCAATCAATCAACCTCTACATATTGAGAACCAAAATGCGATCTACAACATAATCTCAGCCATAGTTTTTCGAATCATATAATTGGACTATAAGTGATAAGGGAGAAAGGCCTATGTCACTAAAACTTTTAAAGAACGAATGAGAAGGTTAAAAATATGAGAAAGAAAAGATAAACGGTAAGAAAGGAGGGAAGGGCAAGCGAGAGAGGGATAAGACAGTAGGGAGGATGTGTAAGGTTGCCAGTTACTTGAGAGATACTGTAATATATATAGCCTATGCATAAAATTAGACCAAGTTTATTGAAAACGCCATATAGCGACACCTATTTAAGTTTAACATAGATTATTTTTAAGGAAAGGCATGTTTAGAAGAAAAAATCCTAGTAAATAGCTTAATGAATTTGTTGACAAATATGATTATTAAAAAAGTTAGAAAATTAAACCGTCTTCTGCCGAAAGTAGAAAACAAAACAGCTGAGCTTGGGAGAAGGTGATAAATAGGGTGGACTACAAGCACGAGGGATTTGATTGATATTAGGTGGCGCAACATTTAGCACCAGGAAAAGGTGATAGAGAGGTGTGACAGCAAGCAAGAATGAAATAGGAAGAAAGTAGGGACAGTTGAAGAAATATAAGCTAGTGGCGGGGGCCGAAGGGGCGCCAAAACCCTTAAAGTATTGCCCCAATCATTACAGGCAATACCCCCCCTACGGGGCAAGCACGAGGGATAAAAGGAATACAGGGTTAGCTGTCTAATATCCAAAGGATAATATATATTCAGTAGTCTATCGCACTACGATGGTGAATAAAAGACAGTGCCTTTATTTAAAGGATATAATGTAACAGATATTCTAATTATATTTGTTTGTTATTACTTTTCAACTAATCACCTTCATTTGTCTTACCCTCTTCCCCCACACCCTCGCCTCAAATCATCACATTTCTTCTCCTATATCCACCTACGTTAATGCAGTATGCACTTCTTTAAACCCGAATTCTTCAAACTACGGGTCCCGAATTCCTCCAAACTGGGTCGCAGGCTCACAAAAATAAATACATGAATATAATAGAATAATAATGTTCGTGACAATAAAATAAATATGAAGTTCATACATGAATCCACCTAACATATTTTTATAATAGAATATTCATATATTTAATTATCAATAAAACAAAATCATTGCACAAATATTAGCCTTCTTGAGAGAGAATGAGAGAGAGAGAGAGGGAGAGGTAGGTGAGGCAGTGTTTATAATTCTGGTTAGAATGCCTTTTAATCATAAATATTACGTTTCAGTTTCTGGCCTTTCTCTCCTCCTCTCCCACTAACATCCCCCCTCCCTCCACCTGTAACTGTTACCAGATCCGATGAGGCCCAAACCAAGTCGCTGATGGATGGGGTGTGGACCATTGATCTGTCCGGAGCTGTATGTAAATACCTGTGTGTGTGTGTACGTAAATACCTGTGTGTGTGTGTGTGTGTGTACGTAAATACCTGTGTGTGTGTGTGTGTGTACATAAATACCTGTGTGTGTGTATGTAAATAAACAGACAGAGAGTGGGAGTTTCTGAGTACCATACTATTATTATTATTACTATCATTATTATTATTATTCATATTATTGTTATTCATATTATTATTATTATTATTACTATCATTATTATTATTATTAATACTATCATTATTATTATTACTTATTATTACTATCATTATTATTATTACTTATTATTACTATTATTATTATTATTACTTATTATTACTATCATTATTATTATTAATCATATTATTACTACTATTATCATTATCATTATTATTATTATTATTATTATTATTATTATTACAGAATGGTGGACTGAAGTAGAGTATATCCACACTTGACCTAACACACACACACACACACAAGCACCACCCAGTGAAAACAATACCCTCCAGGTTAATGAAAGCCATATGCAGATCTTTGTTTAATTAGCTCTCTTGCCATTTCTTGCAGCTGTCGTGTTATAAAGATCATAATTATCTACTGTACCACCATCTTTGCAGAAGCCACACTGAAATTCTGTCAAAAGGTCTTCAGTATTTTTGGATGTATAAATAATATTCAATGCAATGACTCTTTGCCAAGGTGGCCTGGAAGTGTTGGTGGTGTTACAAAGAGAGAGAATACACACACACACACACACACACACACACACACACACACACACACACAGAATACCCCCCCCACACACACACAGAATACCCACACACACACACACACACACACACACACAGAATACACCCACACACACACACAAAGAGAGAGAACACACACACACACACACACACACACACACACACACACACACAAACACACACACACACACACAAAGAGAGAGAATACCCACACACACACACACACACAGAATACACCCATACACACACACACAGAATACACCCACACACACACAAAGAGAGAGAACACACACACACACACACACACAGAGACAGGGAGCCATTGGTGATGGCTGGTTTAAGTGTTGAACATTGTGATATGTATATATACCTTGACTCACCCTTCACCAGTGTTAGGACACATACAAGCACCAGGATGCCCCAGGTTCTGAAATTTGTCTCCTTTATTAACAAAAACAATGATGTTCCATTCACTGTAAAGCGTCGGGTGTTGGATGTGGCCCTGATGTCTTCCCTGTTATATGGCTGTGAGTCCTGGTTATGTACTGATATGAAGCCAATAACCAAACAGTACAACTGGTGTCTAAAATACTTATTAGGTGTGAGGAAAACAACATGTAATGACATATGTTATGCTGAATCAGGTTATACTTCCTTACAACATCTGGTGACATACAAAAAACATACATTTTTCTCTAGAATGTGGAAAGACAGACATAACGACCAAGACGACCCACTGATACATACCATTAAGACAATAATTGATTTTAATATGGTAACAAGTAGACAAGTAAAGCCCACGTCACACGGACACTTTTTCTGGCATCTTTTGCTATTTTGGTAGCAAAAGATGCTCGTACATCTTTTGGTAGCAAACGGGAAGACGCGCATAATCGTCTTCTTGCCGCCAGTACGGGCATCTTTGTTTACATATTGGAGCAGCGACCACGCCGCACAGTATATAATAGTGACTCCTCAGCTCTTCACATTTCGTTTAAAATCGAGATGAATGGCAAATGTTGGTTGGTCCAGGGATGCTATGACTTGTTCCTTATCCTTAATTTCTTTAGTTACTTCGTGAGGCTATTACAGGCTTTAGATTTTCAAATTGTATTGAATCTTGTTAACAAATAATCAAAATTACAAAAAATAACATGTATTAACTTTGCTTTCATTTATATTTACGGTGTATCTTTACCTAAAATGAATAGATTCGAACGATACAGTAACTCCGTAGCCTAATGAACAAACCAAGTTTTTCCCCTAATATAAACAGTTTTTGCTTGTCATTTGGCTATTATATAATAATATTTGTTACATTAAAAATATAATAACGTGTCAGATACTTTATTTAAGGCAACTAGATCAAAACATCTGAGATATGAGAAGTTTGGACAGCCAATCACACGTCGCTAAAATTAGGAGCCCGGTCGCAAGAGAATCCTTCGATTCCTTCCTTATATTATTCTCACTGCTCAGATTATATGCCAGAACGGATTGTAAGCCTCACAAACCAGACATTACTGTTACTATGAGTGCATAGTATGTTGACCACATGAATTCTTACACAGGTTTTATAAAAAGAGAGGTAATTATTGTGGAAGTATTGCAATGAATGGTCTACCAAGTGACTCAGTGATTGTTTTGGTTTGTGGGAAGACGCCAGTGGAAGATGCTGGTAGACGAATCGACCGTGTGACTACACGCGCACTTTTTGCCACCAGTACGGGCATCATTTGGTAGCAAAATACCAAAAGATGCCAGAAAATATCTCTCGTGTGACACGGGCTTAAGAGATTATATAACAAACCAAGTTAGAGACCTATAGTGAAGCCATGCAGAGGGTGACAGAAGGTATTGTAGGGAGTGACTCATCAACACACATCACCTACAAGGATATGAACACAAATATTACTGTACACTGTCTTTATACAATGAAACACACAATTCAGAGGGTGACAGAAGGTATTGTAGGGAGTGACTCATCAACACACATCACCTACAAGGATATGAACACAAATATTACTGTACACTGTCTTTATACAATGAAACACACAATTCAGAGGGTGACAGAAGGTATTGTAGGGAGTGACTCATCAACACACATCACCTACAAGGATATAAACACAAATATTTACTGTACACTGTCTTAATACAATGAAACACACAATTCAGAGGGTGACAGAAGGTATTGTAGGGAGTGACTCATCAACACACATCACCTACAAGGATATGAACACAAATATTTACTGTACACTGTCTTTATACAATGAAACACACAATCAACCAAAACCACAGCCTATCGTTGACACAATTCCAGGTGAGTGGCCACTCGTTGGTGTGTGAGACAGGACGGGGGGCAGGCGGGGCCACTTACCACTGGGGGGAACGGTTGTGTAGTTGTGGACATATACAAACAGAAAGACACGTTGTACAACACTGTTCACGTACTCATAGACTCAGACAACTGTACCACTTTACCACCATTGAGGACCTGTTGTTCTCAGACAAATTTTCACCTGATATGACGTGCTAAATTAGCCACGAAATTCTCACTATATACAAGTAATAAGGTTGTTCATGTGGATTATTGGTACTTACTTGTAATCAAGAAAATGCAAAAATGCACACTGGCATTATAAATTATGGACTTTTTTGGTGTTGGACTGCTTTTAAATTCATGAAAATAAAATTTTGTTGGCATTAGATTTAAGGATGTGTTAAGTTATTCAAATATTTTGGTGTTGAACTACAGATCGGGTTAGCTAAGATTGTTGTGCTCTGTGGTTTATTGGCTTCTGTATTTAGGATTTATTATTATTGTAAAAGGTGGTCAAAAAATATGGTGTGTGTATGTAAATACCTGTGTGTGTGTGTGTACGTAAATACCTGTGTGTGTGTGTGTGTGTACGTAAATACCTGTGTGTGTGTGTGTGTGTGTGTGTATTCACCCTCTACTCACAACCACCACTGGTGAGTAGTGTTACACAATGTGAAATAGCCGCAGGTGGGAATCGCCTCAACATGTTGAAAATTTGAATTTTCAACATGTTGAATCAACGCTTTGTGCAACGTGTGGCTCAGTGTGGACGGGACTTTAAGGGGGTGCAGGAGTAGGGGACAGGCTTGGAGGGAGGACGAACTGGGGGGGTGCAGGAATAGGGGGACAGTACCAAGACTGTCCCCTACTCCCGCACCCCCCTAAACCCCCCCCAAGCCTGTCCCCCTATTCCCGCACCCCCCCCCATACTCCATCATAATGACCAATGTACCACACACACAGAGAAAGGTTCTGTTGAAAACCTAAAACCCATTTGTGAACCACATGATACAATTACTGACTTAGATTTAATGAAATAATATTGTTGATATTAAAGGAACACTTTGTTTACAGGTTGTTAAAGTTCCTCAAGGTGTCTGGCCGAACAGCCCTGAGCTCCTGAGGAAGGCCATGTAGGTGTCTGGTCCAGCAGCCCTGAGCTCCTGAGGAAGGCCATGAAGGTGTCTGGCCCAGCAGCCCTGAACTCCTGAAGAAGGCCATGTAGGTGTCTGGCCCAGCAGCCCCGAGATCCTGAGGAAGGCCATGGCCTGAACCGGGCTTTCCCACAGTGCCCTCACAGAATGTAGTGTTGTGTTACATCCTGGACAGACAGACATTCACAGAGTGTATGTTGTGTTGTTGGTGAGTGTATGTATGTACAGTCGGTGTCAAATATAATCATCCATATAGGGGTAACTCACATAAGAGTTTGACAGCTTCCCTGCTTCAGTATTTTTTATGTATTTTATTATTTCATTGATTACCATGTGTTCATTTCTTTTATTTTTGTGATATCTTATGTTAATACAATTTCATCAGCATAATGTACAACTTTTAGGGTTTCTGAACGGGAGAGAGTTTATTGGGAGGCCAAGATTGGAGTACCGTCCTAGTGTTGTATCAAGAATTACAGTAAATTCTCATTTTACACTGGCATTATGTATGTGAAATGAATGTATGTACTGTAAATACATATTGTACACTATATTACACACTCAATATCTAAGTGTACTGTACAATGAGGGTTTTCTGTACACAGTTTCATTACACACATTACATTACACAACCAATATACAAGTGTAAAATGAGAGTTAACTGTACCCAGGGAAACTATGTATGTACAGCTCCGGACAGATCAATGGTTCTCACCCCATCCATCAGCGACTTGGTTTGGGCCTGGTCGGATCTGGTAACAGTTGCAGGTGGAGGGAGGGGGGGATGTTTGTGAGAGAGGAGGAGAGAAATGTGGGCGGAGCTATATAGGAGGGTAACGAATGATCATTTAGAGAAGCCGTGTGTCAGGAGGAATGAATGAAGCATACACTGTGAACGGTATCGAATCACCAACAGTTTAAAGCAGGGTTCTTCAATCTTTTTCAGTCGTGACCCAGTTTTTACTATGACATCATTCTCGCGACCCATACAGAAAGATATTTTACAAATGATAAGAATTATCAACCTAAGAAAATACAAGGCCAGAAGCTGAAACATAATATTTATGATTAAAAGGCATTCTAACCAGAATTATAAACACTGCCTCACCTACCCTCCCTCTCTCTCTCACACACTCATTCAAGAAGGCTAATATTTGTGCAATGATTTTGTTTTATTTATAATTAAATATATGAATATTCGATTATAAAAACATGTTAGGTGGATTCATGTATGAACTTCATATTTATTTTATTGTCAAGAATATTATTATTCTATTTTATTCATGTATTTATTTTTGTGAGCCTGCGACGCAGTTTGGAGGAATTCGGGACCCGTAATTTGAAGAACCCTGGTTTAAAGAAGTGCATACTGCATTAATGTAGGTGGATATAGAAGAGAAGAAATGTGATGATTTGAGGCGAGGGTGAGGGGGAAGAGGGTAAGAAAAATGAAGGTGATTAGTTGAAAAGTAATAACAAACAAATATAATTAGAATATCTGTTACATAATGTCCTTTAAATAAAGGCACTGTCTTTTGTTCACCATCGTAGTGGGATAGACTACTGAATATATATTATCCTTTGGATATTAGACAGCTATCCCTGTATTACTTTTATCCCTCGTGCTTACCCCGTAGGGGAGTATTGCCTGTAATGATGTGGGCAATACTTTAAGGGTTTTGGCGCCCCTTCGGCCCTAGCCACTAGCTTACATTTCTTCAACTGTCCCTCCTATCTTCCTATTTCCTTCTTGCTTGCTGTCACACCTCTCTATCACCTTTTCCTGGTGCTATTTGACCTCGCTGTTGCGCCACCTAATATCAATCAAATCCCTCGTGCTTGTAGTCCATCCTATTTATCACCTTCTCCCAAGCCCAGCTGCTTTTTTTTTTTTTTTTTTTGGCAGAAGACGATTTAATTTTCTAACTTTTTTAATAATCATTTTTGTCAACAAATTCATTAAGCTATTTATCAGGATTTTTTCTTCTAAACATGCATTTCCTTAAAAATAATCAATGTTAAACTTGAATAGGCGCCGCTATATGGCGTTTTCAATAAACTTGGTCTAATTTTATGCATAGGCTATATATATTACAGTATCTCTTAAGTAACTGGCAACCTTACACATCCTCCCTACTGTCTTATCCCTCTCTCGCTTGACCTTCCCTCCTTTCTTACCGTTTATTTTTTCTTTCTCATATTTTTAACCTTCTCATTCGTTCCTAAAAAGTTTTAATGACATAGGCCTTTCTCCCTTATCACTTATAGTCCAATTATATGATTCGAAAAACTGCGGCTGAGATTATGTTGTTGATCGCATTTTGGTTCTCAATATGTAGAGGTTGATTAATTGACTGATATTAGGCGCCGCAACAGGGAGGTCATATAGCGCCAGAAAACGGTGATAGAGAGGTGAGACAGCAAGCAGGAAGGAAATAGAAAGAAAAGAGGGATAGTTGAAGAACTAAAAGCTAGTGGCTGGGGCCGAAGGGGCGCCAAATCCTGGTAAATAGCTTAATGAATTTGTTGACAAATATGATTATTAAAAAAGTTAGAAAATTAAACCGTCTTCTGCAAAAAAAAAAAAAAAAAAAAAGCAGCTGGGCTTGGGAGAAGGTGATAAATAGGATGGACTACAAGCACGAGGGATTTGATTGATATTAGGTGGCGCAACAGCGAGGTCAAATAGCACCAGGAAAAGGTGATAGAGAGGTGTGACAGCAAGCAAGAAGGAAATAGGAAGATAGGAGGGACAGTTGAAGAAATATAAGCTAGTGGCTAGGGCCGAAGGGGCGCCAAAACCCTTAAAGTATTGCCCACATCATTACAGGCAATACTCCCCTACGGGGTAAGCACGAGGGATAAAAGTAATACAGGGATAGCTGTCTAATATCCAAAGGATAATATATATTCAGTAGTCTATCCCACTACGATGGTGAACAAAAGACAGTGCCTTTATTTAAAGGATATATTGTAACAGATATTCTAATTATATTTGTTTGTTATTACTTTTCAACTAATCACCTTAATTTTTCTTACCATCTCCCCCCTCACCCTCGCCTCAAATCATAACATTTCTTCTCTTCTATATCCACTTACGTTAATGCAGTATGCACTTCTTTAAACCAGGGTTCTTCAAATTACGGGTCCCGAATTCCTCCAAACTGCGTCTCAGGCTCACAAAAATAAATACATGAATTAAATAGAATAATAATATTCGTGACAATAAAATAAATATGAAGTTCATACATGAATCCACCTAACATATTTTTGTAATCGAATATTCATATATTTAATTATAAATAAAACAAAATCATTGCACAAATATTAACCTTCTTGAATGAGTGTGTGAGAGAGAAAGAGAGGGAGGGTAGGTGAGGCAGTGTTTATAAATCTGGTTAGAATGCCTTTTAATCATAAATATTATGTTTCAGCGTCTGGCCTTGTATTTTCTTAGGTTGATAATTCTGATCATTTGTAAAATATCTTTCTGTGTGGGTCGCGAGAATGATGTCATAGTAAAAACTGGGTCACGACTGAAAAAGATTGAAGAACCCTGCTTTAAACTGTTGGTGATTCGATACCGTTCACAGTGTATGCTTCATTCATTCCTCCTGACACACGGCTTCTCTAAATGATCATTCGTTACCCTCTATTATAGCTCCGCCCACATTTCTCTCCTCCTCTCCCACTAACATCCCCCCCTCCATCCACCTGCAACTGTTACCAGATCAGATGAGGCGCAAACCAAGTCGCTGGGGGAAGAAGTGTGGACCCTTGATCTGTCCGGAGCTGTACCTGAGCCAATTGTGTCAAGGAAGATTTAATAAACGTCCAGAGGTCATGTTGGTGTGGTCCTCTCTACCCAGGATCTACCAGCTAAGGATTTCACCACATATGTGTTTTCTTTGGTCAGTCATTTTAGGGTCTAAGAGGATTTCACCACATATGTGTTTTCTTTGGTCAGTCATTTTAGGGTCTAAGAGGATTTCACCACATATGTGTTTTCTTTGGTCAGTCATTTTAGGGTCTAAGGTGACTGGAGCCATAGAAAAAGTGGTCACCAGGTGGCAGCAGAAATTAATACAGTACTATGAGTCATTGACCAACCTATAACATAACAGTTAAACTTTTTGGGGTCAGTAAATAATTGGACATTACACCTGTGTGTGTGTTTGTGTGTGTGTGTATTTAAATACCTATATGTGTGTGTACGTAAATACCTGTGTGTGTGTGTACGTAAATACATGTGTGTGTATGAGTGTGTGTGTACGTAAATACCTGTGTGTGTGTGTACATAAATACCTGTGTGTGTGTGTGTACGTAAATATTTTGTGTGTGTGTGTGTGTGTGTACGTAAATACCTGTGTGTGTGTGTGTGTGCGTAAATACCTGTGTGTGTGTGTGTGTGTGTACGTAAATACCTGTGTGTGTGTGTACACGTAAATACCTGTGTGTCTGTGTGTCTACGTAAATATCTGTGTGTGTGTGTGTGTGTGTGTGTGTGTGTACGTAAATACCTGTATGTGTGTGTGTGTATGTAAATACATGTGTGTGTGTACGTAAATACCTGTGTGTGTGTGTACGTAAATACCTGTGTGTGTGTGTGTGTACGTAAATACCTGTGTGTGTGTACGTAAATACCTGTGTGTGTGTGTGTGTGTACGTAAATACCTGTGTGTGTGTGTGTGTACATAAATACCTGTGTGTCTGTGTGTGTGCGTACATAAATTCCTGTGTGTGTGTACGTAAATACCTCTGTGTGTGTGTGTGTGTGTGTGTGTGTACATAAATACCTGTGTGTGTACATAAATTCCTGTGTGTGTGTGTACGTAAATACCTGTGTGTGTGTACGTAAATACCTGTGTGTGTGTGTGTGTGTACGTAAATACCTGTGTGTGTGTGTACGTAAATACCTGTGTGTGTACGTAAATACCTGTGGGTGTGTGTACATAAATACCTGTGTGTGTACGTAAATACCTGTGTGTGTACGTAAATACCTGTGGGTGTGTGTACATAAATACCTGTGTGTGTACGTAAATACCTGTGTGTGTACGTAAATACCTGTGTGTGTGTGTACGTAAATACCTGTGTGTGTGTACGTAAATACCTGTGTGTGTGTGTACGTAAATACCTGTGTGTGTGTGTGTATGTAAATACCTGTGTGTGTGTGTGTGTGTGTACGTAAATACCTGTGTGTGTGTGTGTGTACGTAAATACCTGTGTGTGTACGTAAATACCTGTGTGTGTGTGTACGTAAATATCTGTGTGTGTGTGTACGTAAATACGGGTCGAGCTCTCGAGGCGAGAGGTTGTGTCTCACTGAGCTCCGTGTTAACATTTGGCCACACAACAACTCCTCATCACCTGGTATGGATAACTTACCCCCCACGGATAGTTGCTGTACAATATGCAGCAAACAGTGTCTCTTGGAATGCTTAAAGTGCCACAAGTGTAAAGGATTTATCCACGCAGACTGTTCAAAGCTCCCTGCTTATTCCATAGTGAATTTCTTTACTACAAGGTGCCAGTACACTTGTGAAGATTGTACTAGGAAACAGCTGGGTGATGGCTGTGACCGGCTGTTTGCACAGGTGTACAGCATAGTAGAGAAGGAAAGGGAGGCTAAGCAAAAACTACAACCAGACCAGGAAGGGGCGGTAAGTGACGTTGTTAATATAAGTGACACTGTTAACACAAGTGGCGTTGATGAAAATAATATCGAGTCAAACGACCACAAAACAAAGTACCCAGCTGACAAACGAAGTGACTCCCAAACTATCAAGGGAAACAGAAATAATACTTGTGACAAACAGAAAGAGAAAATATGTCCCTATTATAGAAATAATAAGTGTAAATATGGACTAAGAGGCCGAGACTGTCCAAATGCTCACCCTAGACTGTGCAATTGGTACAAGGTAAACGGCTGCAACAAAGCAGGAGGGTGTAAAAAAGGCAAGGACTGTGACTTTCTACACCCAGTGATATGCTATGGGTCAGAAAAAAAGCGGGAGTGTTTCGATAGGAGATGTAGAAAACTACATCTGCAGGGCACTCGTCGATACCCCTCAGACCATTCAACTACCGAACAGCAAACAGAGCAGTGGCCACCACTCGTTAAACAACCACCTGCTCGACAACCCACACCACCCTCTCAACCACCCAATGTATGGGCAGGGGCCCCCTCACACCAGTCGGAAAGACAACAGAATGCTACTGTAGAGTCTTTTTTATTGCAACAAATGCAACAGATGCAACAAGTTCAGCAACAAATATTGCAGACACTGAAAATAATACCATTGCAGTGGGGCCCCACACACCCGCTACAAGCACACCCGCTACAAGGATACCAGCAACAACAGGCGGCACAGTCGGCAACAATCCCAACAGTCTTTGTAAAGTAATCACTCTGAACATCGCTGGCCTCATACCGTACAAATTCAGAGGCAAAATAAAATTACTGACAGAACTAGCACAAACTGAGAATGCAATTATAATATCTTTAACAGAAACCCACTTGATAACAGAGGTTAAGGAAGCTGAAGTAAACATACCAAACTTTGTACCATATAGAACAGATAGGCCGAAGCAAAGGAAGAAAGGTGGTGTCATCACCTACGTGGATTGCTGCTATGCAGCTAGCACCAAGGTTCTCCATTCTGAATCAAACCTGTACACAGAATCCCTAGTTCTATACATTGGCGACCTCAATTGGGTTTATATCAATATATACAGGCCACCAAACTGCCCAACTAATAAATTCATTGATCAATTGACGAAAATTAGAGAATTGATAAACTCACTACCAACACCCATGCCCTCCATCGTGCTCACCGGTGACCTAAACTTTCCACTCATAGACTGGGAGTTGGAGAGGGTGTATGGAGGAGCAGGGGACATGCGGACCCAGGCAGAAGCGGTCCTGAACTTCGCTGAAGACTTCTGTCTACATCAATCTATCAACACCCCCATAAGAGGCAACAACATATTGGACATTGTCATGGTAAACAACGATGACCTTTTACATGATATTTCCGTGAACAAAACCAACCTCTCAGACCACAACATCATTATCCTGACGACCGGTTTATCTAAGAATATGAAAACTAGGATTGTCAGTACAGCACAACAGTTACCAAATTTTAACCAGCTGAACTTTCACAGCGAGTCAGTCTGCTGGGAAAATTTGAGGAGAGACCTCAGTGAAGTGGACTGGGATCCTCTCATGAAAGATCGTGACCCCGAGGCCCAATATGACCTAATAATGAAGAAATGTTTGGAAGTATCAGAGACGCATGTACCAATGAGACCGTCTAAAAAGACCTCTCACAAGGGAAACATACCAAGAGACAGGAAAACTCTGATTCGAAAAAGAACGAAATTGAGAAACAAACTCAAAGAGACAAAAAACAGAGAGGTTCTGACACAGACCGAAAACAAAATAAAAACTATAGAAGAACAACTTAAAAGGTCAGTTGAATTAGAGGATAACCATAAAGAAAAACAAGCCGTGGCATACATCAAAACCAATCCAAAGTACTTTTACAAGTATGCCGCTAACAAGTCAGTAGTGAAATCAACTGTAGGCCCACTGACCGACTCAGATGGCCGAACCATAAGCGAACCAAAGGAGATTGTTGAAATACTACTATACCAGTATAAAAGTGTCTTCAGTGATCCGATGAAAGACAAGATAATCAACTCACTCAAGGATTTCTTTCATCAAGATACTGATTGTGCATCAAAACTCACGGACATAATTTTAAATCAAGGCAACATAGAGGGAGCAATCAAAGAGATAGCTGCTAACTCGGCAGCTGGTCCAGACCACTTCCCTGCCATGCTCCTCAGATGCTGTGCTAAAGAACTAAGCATTCCCCTACTCTCTCTTTATAAAAATACCCTGAAAACTGGTACAATACAAAAGAAACTGAAAAGTTCTCGCATCACACCGATCCATAAAGGAGGGTCGAAGGCGGAGGCGAAAAATTATCGACCAGTTGCCTTAACTTCTCACATCATAAAAGTCTTAGAGAGAATAATAGTCAAGAACATCGCTGAATACCTTGAACAAAACAACAAGATGAATCCAGACCAACATGGGTTTCGCGCTGGGCGTTCGTGCCTTTCCCAGCTTCTTGCCCACTATGAAAAAATACTAGAAATGCTGGAATATAGCAAAGATGTCGACGTGGTCTACCTAGACTTCGCAAAAGCTTTTGACAAGGTGGACCACGGCGTTCTATTGTACAAGACCAGACAGATGGGTATCACTGGAAATCTCGGGATGTGGCTTCACTCCTTTCTTACTAACAGGGAGCAATGTGTAGCGGCTGTGGGTGCAATATCTCAGTCGTCAACAGTCAACAGCGGGGTCCCGCAAGGGTCGGTTCTAGGACCAATACTGTTCCTGATCCACATCTCAGACATCAACAGATATGTCATACATTCATCCGTAGCCTCATTTGCTGATGACACACGAGTAATGAAAGAAGTTTCCTCAGTATCTGATGCTGAACAACTTCAAGCAGATCTAACAGTACTCTACTCGTGGGGAGAGCAGAACAACATGTCCTTCAATAACAACAAATTTGAGCATATACACTACAGTCCAGATGGAACAAGCTACACTGCAGACACATACACAGCACCAGATGGTGCTCATATAACCACCAAAGAGCACATAAGAGACCTGGGAATTACCTTCAGTTCCGATGGAAACTTCACCCACCATGTGCAAAACGTAGTCAAGAAAGCAAGAAGTCAAGCTGGCTGGATACTCCGCACCTTCCGGACACGAGAAAGGCTACCTATGCTGACGCTATACAAGTCACTTGTGATACCACTGCTAGAGTATTGCTGTCAACTATGGAGTCCGTGGAGAGCAGGGGAGAAACAGTCACTAGAAGCGGTACAACGATCGTTCACCAGCAGAATATCTAGTGTCAGAGATCTCGACTACTGGACAAGATTACATGAACTAAACCTCTATTCCCTAGAAAGGCGTAATAATATACATATATAAAATATTGACTGGAATATGTGTCAATAACCTTAACATACAGTTCAACATACACCAGCAACGAGGACGACTCTGTCATATTGAAAAGACACACCCCAGAGCAAGAACAAGACTAAAGACACTCAAAGAAAATGCTTTCGCCACAAGAGGACCAGTGCTATACAACTCACTACCCAGACACCTGCGTGATATAACTGAACCTACCCTGGAACGATTCAAGACCCAGCTGGATAAGTTCCTACAGACCATACCTGACCAACCCAAGATGCCACATTACCATCTCCGCGCTGCCAGCAACAGCATTATAAACCAGCTGGCACAGAGACGAGCAGACGGAGTATACTAGCGGCGGCGCATCAGCGTGGCCACGGGTAGCAACTGTTGCCCGAAACTACAACCACAGGAACCACAGGTGTGTGTACGTAAATACCTGTGTGTGTGTGTGTGTACGTAAATACCTGTGTGTGTGTGTGTGTGTACGTAAATACCTGTGTGTGTGTGTGTACGTAAATACCTGTGTGTGTACGTAAATACCTGTGTGTGTGTGTACGTAAATATCTGTGTGTGTGTGTACGTAAATACCTGTGTGTGTGTGTGTACATAAATACCTGTGTGTGTGTGTGCGTATATACCTGTGTGTGTGTGTGTACGTAAATACCTGTGTGTGTGTGTGTATGTGTGTGTGTGTACGTAAATACCTGTGAGTGTGTGTGTACATAAATAAGTGTGTGTGTGTATGTAAATACCTGTGTGTGAGTGTGTGTGTGTGTGTGTACGTAAATACCTGTGTGTGTGTGTGTGTACGTAAATACCTGTGTGTGTACGTAAATACCTGTGTGTGTGTGTGTGTGTACGTAAATACCTGTGTGTGTGTGTATGTAAATACCTGTGTGTGTGTGTACGTAAATACCTGTATGTATGTGTGTCTGTACGTAAATACCTGTGTGTGTGTGTGTGTGTGTACGTAAATACCTGTGTGTGTGTGTGTGTGTATGTAAATACCTGTGTGTGTGTGTATGTAAATACCTGTGTGTGTGTGTGTGTGTGTGTGTACTTACCTATTTGTATCTTTACAGGATTGAGTCAACCTCGTAATGTCCCGTCTTTTAAATCACAATTACCATATTCTTCTTTAAAGTTATGTTTGACACACACTTCTGGTAATTTGTTCCATTTTTATATTTAAAAAAATGTATTTTTGTACATATTTGTCTCTTCTTCATCTAATACATTTCTTACTGTGTCCTCTCATTATTCTATTATTTAACTTTGTTTTTGTTTTTTGTGAAGCATATTATGTGTTTTCTTCTTGTATGACTTCTTTAATTTCAGCTAATTTATTAACAATACATACTATCTACATTTGAGTATATCATTATTATTTTTGTGAACCACATGATAGAATTACTGACTTAGAGTTAATGAAATAATGTTATTGATATTAAAGGAACACTTTGTTTACAGGTTGTTGTTGTTGTTGTTGAAGTTCCACAAGGTGTCTGGCTGAACAGCCCTGAGCTTCTGAGGAAGGCCATTAAAGTGTCTGGCCAAACAGCCCTGAACTCCTGAGGAAGGCCATGAAGGTGTCTGGCCAAACAGCCCCAAGCTCCTGAGGAAGGCCATGGTCCTGGTGGGGTTGGTTGTGACGGTTTGGCCCCCACTGGGCGCCTCCCCTCCATCCGGTGAAAACTTGCTCCATATTGGGCTGGTCCCGTCGGTCCAGCTTGGGAAGGGGGGGGGGGGTCCCACAACAAAGACGTATTTACAGGTTATATACAGTCAGTGTCAAATATAATCCCCCATATAGGGGTAACTCACGTAAGAGTTTGACAGCTTCTCTCTGTTCCTTAGATGATAAACTCTCCAATAAATAGGTTCAGTATCATCTTTTAATTTACCACAAGTAGCTATACACTACTTAAAACAATAACACACACACACACACACGTTAACTACCATCTTTTAATTTAATACAAGCAACTACACACTACATAAAGCAATAACATCATATGTGAACGTGAAAACATTAGGCAGTAAATTGTTTGAGATACCCATATGTGGATGATTATTATTGTCGGCGACTGTATGTATGTATGTATATATGTGTTTGAGATACCAGTATGTGGATGATTATTATTGACACCGATTGTACATTGCAGAATTTGCAGTCTTCCATAATGTGTTTAATAGAATGGTGTCCTGTTGCCTGGAATAGTTTGAAGGAATCATTTGCTCCAGATTTACCACCCAAAACAAAGTGCTAGATATCCCCTTAAAGTGTAATATTTATTATTTTGCAGGTGTTACTGTAGCAAGAACCTTCCCCAGGATTCATTACCAAGATGATACAACAATTACTAACAACAACACATCTAATGGATGGACAATGATGGCATGTGTTAAGGACTGTATGGATAATTGGTGTCTGGAATCTATGTCGCCGGGACTCTGCATCGTTGACCCTGTGTTGACAAGTGCTCATTCAATTTAGAGACCAGAGGAGGACAACACAGAATCGGTATCGGTTGTTCCTTGTTGTGAACTACCTGTACCTTCACTCTGAACTTACCATGCCTTTCTTCCTCCAAGCCTTTGTTCACTGTGAACCCTTCTCACCTCATTTGAAGTTTCAAAGCATCCATAATGTTGGCACTTCAAACTTGTCATACCTTCCTTCCTTCCTCTCAACTACCTGTCCCATCACTCCCTACCTTTGTTTGCTGTATATTTATGCTAGCTGGAAACTTTGAAATAAAAAGAGAAGGAAAGAAAAAAAGTTTGAAATAAAAAGAGAAAGTTAAAATTTCAACTGTTTATATCAAGTTTTAATGAATTAAAATTTTGAATGGTGTACAATAAACTGGACACAGTACATTATCAATCTGTGCTGAAAGCTATATATAACCTTTGTTACTATTTCTAAATATGGCAGGTTTACCAAAATACTGTTGTCAAGTTTATTTACAAGCGTTCTTAGTCTCTTGTTCACAGTCTGATATATTTTTTTCGTTTGGGGAACTTTGGTACCCAGCATATGGTGGTCTCTTGTGATAGCCAACCTGTGTTGTTGATCCTTGTGATACTTCAAAGTAAACACCGGTAGTTGTGGATGGTTGGGGAGTGTCTTTGTGAAGCTGTTATATCACTCCTCAAGTGAATTGTTTGTCTGAGGGAGGTGTTGCTTCACTCTGTTATACATATTCCAGTACAAATACCAAAACTGTCCTGGAATTATTAGCGTATCACTCACACGCTGTCCAACGTATGTGTCCTGGAAATATTTTATGAATTTCATGAAACTATCATCTCTTGGTGCTTCATGTTCAAGAATTAGTGTCATGTAATGATGCACTTCACTAGGAGGCACAAAAGCAAGGGCAAGCAATCTACTCACTCTTAAGGCAAAGGTAGGGTTGTTCCTTGTATTGTACACTGAATCCTAAACTTGGGATGTGCCTCCATGCAGACTGTTCCAAGTGAAAAAAGCAGCCTGCAATTTCAGCAGCAGCAAAACTACTCAAAAGCTTTCATGGCTTGTGATAAGGAGGAGGAGGAGGAGGATACTGGCCACTCAGCTCTTCCCATGATGAGACACCAGGTTCTGGATATGCTGACAAAGGCAGCTGTGGCTCTATGTGTGTGTTGTTCCATGTTGATGAGTCTGTCCTGACTTAGAAGTCACCAGGTTGAGAGGAAGAAAGGTATGACAAGTTTGAAGTGCCAACATTATGGATGCTATGAAACTTTAAATGAGGTGAGAAGGGTTCACAGGCATGGTAAGTCCCGAGTGAAGGGACAGGTAGTGAATTCACACCAAGGAACCACCAACACTTATTCTTTGTTGTCCTCCTCTGGCCTCTAAATTGAATGAGCACTTGTCAACACAGGGTCCACAAAGCAGAGTCCCAGCGACGTTCAGTCTTAGAACCGGATATTTATACCTGGGTTTATTGCACCCTGTAATGTAGTCAGAATATTGGAGATAAATGAGTCCTTCAAATATTGCCATGGAACACCAACTATATGGAAGGAGCTTGTTTGGTGGCATGGTGAGGTTGAATCAGAAGCCTCCAAACACACACACATTATCTCTCCCTCCTTCCCTCTCTAACACACACACACACACACACACACCAACTAACTATATGAAAGGAGCTTGTTTAGTGGCATGGTGAGGTTGAATCAGAAGCCTCCAATTTTCATACACAATCACAGGGTCCTTAACACACTGCAGCATGGCCTGGTTTAGTTTAAACTGTGTGTGTGTGTGTGTGTGTGTGTGTGTGTGTCAAGACACATCTCGTGTATGGTATGCTTCTCTTGAATTGGTGAAACTGACTGAGACAGGCAGACAGTGTGTGTTTCATTATAATTGATATATTACCAGTGTAGAGGACGTCTATGTGCAGTACAAATTTGAATTAAGGCATCCTGTGTTGTAGTCAGAAAATTGGAGGTACAGTTACCATCAGATGACTCAAGGCCAACTACCTCCTACAGCAACAAGATTGTTTTGCATGATATTCATTGCAGAAAAGTTACATCCACATATTGACAACTTAACACTGAGTTTGTTTCACCCGAGCAGACGACTGAATTTCGGTCCAGTTTATATATTTCAATGATACCAGATACAACAGCAGCATGTTAGTGAGTGAGGTGGCCTCCAGTCATATGATGGTAACTGTAAATGAGTCCTTCAAATATTACCACAAAACACCAACTATACAGAAGAAGCTTGTTGTTTGGTGGCATAGTCAGGAGGAATCAGAAGCCTCCAAACACACACACACATTATCTCTCCCTCCCTCTCTAAAGGCCCGTCCACACGATTGAGCAGTGCTCGCGAACACAAGCGGGCTGTTTGCCTGTCGACGGGCTTACCGCTTGTGTTTTTCTCGAGCACACCAACAAACTGCCCATGCTGGTGGTGGTTGGAATTCACGGAACACTGTGGCTACCCAGTAGTATGACGTCGCTGCCACACACACCAAGTTTCCTATGGAGCTAAGGGGCCGTGGTTGTCAGTATTATCGCTGGCAGTCGAGCAACATGTGAAATGTAGGACCTATTTGGATCCATTCTCATGTACTTTATTAAGTCATTCGTATTCCCAGGTTTTAATTCCCGTAATATTGTCACATGTTTTCTTTTAATTAGCCAGTCTTTACACCATTTGTCTTTCTGCACTGTGTTATTTTTCTTTCTCACACACATAGCAATTATGCTAAACAGCGTTATACACTTGCGTTCCTTCTTCTTATTAAAATTAGGCACCATAGGCACTGTCTTAACCTTGTCGACTACCTGCCCGTCTGTGTCTGTGACTGGTCAGACACGTTCGTTTGGACACCACAACAAGTGTGCCCGCCGCGTACACAAGCGGTAAGCCCGTCAACAGGCAAACAGCTCGCTTGTGTTCGCGAGCACTGCTCGATCGTGTGGACGGGCCTTTACACACACACACACACCTATATGGAAGGAGCTTGTTTGGTGGCATAGTCAGGAGGAATCAGAAGCCTCCAATTTTCATACACAATCACACACAGGGTCCTTAACCCCCAGAGTCCGGGCAGCGGGATTTCCCGCTCGGTCGACAGAGGCCGGGCAGCGGGAAATCCCGCTCTGTCGACAGAGTCCGGGCAGCGGGAAATCCCGCTTTTGGTAATTTATGGGGAAAAACGCCAAATTTGTCGGGATTTTTTTTGATCTGGCTATACTTCACCACCAGACCTTTTCATCCCCACATTCAATCAGTGTGTGCTTGACCGTGACAATGGCTGGGCGTAGTGAAGAAAATACGGGCTCGTTCGATTCGGTGCATCCTACCGCGCTGCCGGGCGCACCCGCTCCTGTAACCTCCACTCCGCGGGTGCAACCAGCTAGATTGAGTCACAGCCACGCTCACAAAGCGAACGCAGCCTCGCTCTCACGGGAAAAGTGACCTCCATTCCTCACTTGATTTCTCGGCAATGGAGTGTCCTAGAGAGCTGGGGTTGGTTTTAATGGAAAGAGGAGGAGTTGATGGTGAGTACACAATCAAATTTAAGTTGTTCAGTATTGTAGTTTAGACGTAGGGAGTAAGAGAAGTAGAGTGATTTTCCGGGAAATACCCGGACAGGCAGGGTAAAAAATTAGTATTGAACCCAGAACCACAGTACGTATTTCCATTCTTGGCCCGTCCCGGAGGGGTTAAAGGATGATTTTCTTGTTGGTGAATTGGAAGGTGTGTGATTCCTCCAAACTATATCATGAAACAACAGATGTTGTATTTAGTAATATTGATGTGATTTGTTTGTTTTCTGACATAATTTGCAGGATTGGGTAGTGTAGTGAGTTGGTGGTGAGTGGGTAGTTGTTGTGGTTGAAGTTCCTCAAGGTGTCTGGCCGAGCAGCCCCGAGCTCCTGAGGAAGGTCATGGCCTGAACCAGGCTTTCCCACAGTGCCCTCAGAGAGTGTATGTTGTGTTGTTGGCGAGTGTGGTTGTGTGCGTTGCAGTCTTCAATAATGTGTTTAATAGAATTGAGTGCTGTGTTGCATCCCGGACAGGCATCCGCAGTGGCTCCATCCAGCCTCTTCTGATATGTCAGAAGGGCCGGGTGATGGCCACACCGCAGCCTGGCCAGGTGAACTCTGTCCTCACGGGGAAGGGAGGATTCGGATGGGTGGATGTCAGGAGGTGGTGCATGCAGCTGAGTGTTGTTTTTGAGTGTTTGGATGGACTGATAAGTGATTTGAGTATGGATGTGTTTCTGGAGATTGGTTTAGGGTAGACAGGGTGTAAGAGATGATAGTATTTGTGTATGGTATCGTGAACTGGGTGTTGTTTTGATGTTTCTTGGCATGTGTGGGTGTTTTACCATGTAGTGTAGTAAATGGTGTGGGTTTGTGGAGGCTGCAGCAAGTGTTTGTGTGCCTCTCATGTCAAGGAGATCCTTGATTTTGAGGACTTTGGTTTCATAGTGTAGGTGGTCTGTAGGTGTGGTAGTTGTGCAGCCTGTGATTGTCTTTAGGGCTCTGTTCCATATGGTTTGAAGGGTGTTGTGATGATTCTCAGTGAGGTTTGAAGCCCAGGCAGGGCTGCATAATCCATCACTGATCGAATATATTGTTTGTATACTGTGGTTGTGGTTTCTTTGTTGTGTCCGAATGTTGTGCTGGCAAGTGATCTGAGGGCTTTAAGTCTTTGCATGCATTTGTTTTTGATAGCCGTAATATGTTGTTTTGAATGTCATGGATGTATTGTATGTTATGCCAAGTATTTTGGATGTGTGTGTCTGTGGTATAGGTGTGTTGTTTATGGTGAGGTGTGGTGTGTAGCGGTGTTCTGCGTTCCAGTTGGTGAGAAGGGTGACAGTTGACTTGGTGGGTGCTATTTTAAGTCTGTTTGTGGTGAACCAGGCATTAAGTGTGTTGAGGTAGGGTTGGAGGATGAGAGTGGCTGTGTCTGCATTTCTGTGTGTACATGTGAGTGTTATGTCGTCTGTGTAGGAGGCTATGTGTTTTTGTGGTGCCTGGGGTGTTGGTATGTCGTGCATGTATAGGTTGAAAAGGGTGGGTGAGAGTACAGAACCTTGGGGGACACCATTGGTGAAATTTTTAATGTTAGATGACTGACCAGCAAATGTAACATGGGCTACTCTTCCTCCCAAGAAGCTGACCAGCCATCTTTTGGTGTTATTATGCATGTTTGTGTTGTATATTTTGTTTGTGAGGTTGTGGCGGGGGATGGCATCAAATGCTTTACTAATGTCCATTGTAACTAAGAGTGTTCTGTGTGGGGGTCTATCTGAATTGATGCCATCATAAATTCTTTGTGTGAAATCTGAAAGAAGGGTGTTTGTTGAGTGTAGCTGTCTGAAGCCATGTTGTGAAGATGCAAGGGGGATGTGTGGTGTGATTAGTTTAATGATGAGGCGCTCAGTGATTTTGGAGGGGGTACAAAGGAGGGTGATGGGACGGTGTGATGAGGGTAGTGTGGGGTCTTTGTTTGGTTTGGGGATGGTGATGATGTTTCCATGTTTCCAGATGTTGGGTAATGTGTTGTGTGAGTAGCTGTAGTTTGCTATGTTAGTGAGTGCTTGTATGCCTTGTGGTCCAAGGTGTTTAAGGTGTATGTTACTGATATTGTCTAAACCACAGGCAGGTGAGTGTTTCATGTTGTGAACGATGTGATTTGTGTGTCTGTTTGTGAATGGTGTATAGGGGGACAGGTTTGGGGTGGGTTGAAAGCCTGTCCCCTATTCCCGCACCCCCTAACTCCCCCCCCCCAAGCCTGTCCCCTACTCCTGCACCCCCCAACCCCCCCCAATCCTGTCCCCCTATTCTGCACCCCCCCCAAGTCTGTCCCCCTATTCCCGCATCTCCCCAAGCCTGTCCCCCTATTCCCGCATCCCCCCAAGCCTATCCCCCAGTCCCCACCCCCAAGCCTGTCCCCCTACTCCCGGACCCCCCAAACCCCCCCCCCCCTAAGCCTGTCCCCTATTCCCGCACCCCCCAAAAAACCCCCAAGCCTGTCCCCTACTCCCGCACCCCCCTAAACCCCCTGAGGCAGTGGGGAAATGTCTCTTGCGTCTAATGACTTGTCTGTCTTCAGGATGAGGGTGAAGATGGCTGACGTGAGAAAAATGTTGTAACCTGACACAGTTGTTTTTAAACTTTAATGTGAGAAACAAGACAGTAGCTTTTATATTGGTCCATTACATACAAAATAAAAAGAGTTGTAGGATATTCGTCCATTGATGTAGTGACTGTGAGTGTAAAGCCTTACTTATGAATCAAAAAGAGATTCTTCCAACTTATTTTTATGAAATACATGTGATTATGCACTTAATTATAAGGTGTGTTATGTAACTCTTTATGATGGGAGTACAAATTTCAGCTGTGTCAGTGGTGTTATAAAGATTTGAAGAACTGTAAGGGTGTGGGGGAGTAGGGGACAGGCTTTGGGGGGGACTGGGGGTGTGTGGGAGTAGGGGACAGGCTTTGGGGGAGTGTGGGAGTAGGGGACAGGCTTTGGGGGGGACTGGGGGTGTGTGGGAGTAGGGGACAGGCTTTGGGGGGGTGTGGGAGTAGGGGACAGGCTTTGGGGGGGACTGGGGATGTGTGGGAGTAGGGGACAGGCTTTGGGGGGGACTGGGGGTGTGTGGGAGTAGGGGACAGGCTTTAGGGGGGGACTGGGGGTGTGTGGGAGTAGGGGACCGGCTTTGGGGGTGTGTGGGAGTAGGGGACACTCTTTGGGGGGGACTGGGGGTGTTTGGGAGTAGGGGACAGGCTTTGGGGGGGACAGGCTTGGGGGGGGGTCGAAAGCCTGTCCCCTATTCCCGCACCCCCCTAACCCCCCCCCTCCCCCAAGCCTGTCCCTCTACTCCCACACCCACCTAACCCCCCCTCCCCAAGCCTGTCCCCCTATTCCCACACCCCCTTATAAGTTGTCTAATGAAAGGAATACTGTATCCTTGGCTAAAACACTATGTTATGTTATGGTGGCATTATATGAAGTGTTGTGTTGTTGTGATATGTTACAGGTTGTGCCGGGAGCTACACCACACAACCACCACAACAACCTTCAGTACAGTCACGAGCATAAGTTTCTTTACCCCCATGGCGACAATGAGGTTGAAGTTGTGGTTGGAGAAGGGCCAGGCAAACGAACACTGGGAGTCAGTATCTCATGACGGTGTAAAATTTGTTGTATTCAAGTGAACACCTCTAGTGACATGAACATTATGAACTGGTTCATATTTGTTCGTCCAGTCTATATCCAACGACGACTTCGACCTAACTCTCGCCAGGGGGGTAAAGAAACTTATGCTCGTGACTGTACATTTCTCCACACTGCAACGCCCCCCTCAGCCTCCTCCAGGATACAACCAACCCACCCACCGAGGAAGTCACCACAGGGGCCAGGAACCTGATGGAGGAACCCAGGAGGACAGTGGCTGGAAGGAGGTGTACACACAACAAAAAAAACTCTGGTTACACCCTCTTCGTGATACAAAATGACACTATGAATGAAGGTTTTTGATAACAGCCTTCTCACATTGGTATCCCTGTGTGTCTATGTAATAATAATAATAATATACGGTTTATTGATATGGCAGCCACAAGGCTGAAAATACACAAATTAGCACATGAACATGATGATATACTATATGGAAGAAAATATAAATAGATGAATAATATAATGAGAAGTTATATGGATGAATGGACAATATGATAACGATAAATGTAAAAAATGATGTATGAGGAGTTGAATTGGAAGGCTGACATATACATTGTTTCTAGATGTTATTATTTTCTATTAATTATATCTACATCGGAGGTATGGGACTGTGCTTGTAGCGGTCGGTTCGTGCCCTTATCGATGTGAGGATGTTGGAGTGTCGGGTTTCTCGCCGTGGTGGTGGGAGGCGGGGGCGGGGGGAAGCATTTCTCGGTGTCTAGGGTTGTTCAGCAGTTGTTCGCTGAATCCCTTTAAGATGTTAAGGTGTGTACTGTCCAGGGAGATCATTTGTAGGGTGCTTAGGGCTTCTTTGTAGGTGGTGTAACGAGTGCCCAGTATGATACGGCAGGCTCTTTTCTGTATCCTCTCAAGTTGTTTTTTCTGGGTGTTATTGATGGATGGAGACCAACTTGGGGCGGCATATGTTAGCTTGGGTAGTACAAACATTTGGTAAATACCCCTCAGCTCCCACTCTGGTGTGCCTAGGGATAAGCCTTCTTATCATATAGAGGTGATAAGAGGCTGACTGGGTGATGGTGGTGATGTGCTGCTTCCAGTCCAATTTGCTGTCTATTATTATCCCCAGGAGTTTGGTTGCCTCCACAACCTGGAGTGGGTGACCTCCAAGAGTGACTGCAGGTGGTGGTACAGGTATGGTTTATGTGTGAAAATGCATCACCACCGTCTTGTTTAGGTTGATGGTCACATTATTAACCTCGGTCCAGGACTGAAGGTTATTTAGTTGTTGTTGAAGGTGGTGGTAGTTAGGTTGTGTGTTATCCACCACAACACCGACAGTGGAATCATCCACATATTTCCACCGGTGTGGTGTGTCTGTCAGGGCATCATTTATGAGGAGTAAGAAACACAAGGGTCCCATTCTCGTCCCTTGGGGCACACCTGACTTAATCTTCTGAGGTCCTGAAACAGCACCCTGATATCTGACCACCTGCTGCCTGCCAACCAGGAAATCCGACAACCAGGCTACCAAGCCCGGATCCATCCCAATACTCAGTGCCTTATTGATGATTACATTATGATCTACTAAGTCAAAAGCTTTTTTGAAGTTAATGAACGCTAATGCAACTGAGGTTTTTCTAATTTCGATGTTCTTATATAAGAAATCTAGGAGGCTAATGAGACAGTGTGTGGTGGATGATGATTTCATATTGCCAAACTGTTGGTGATCAATGACATTTGCAATGCTGGCTGAGGCCCAGTTGAAGACAAAGCTTTCACACAGCAGACTAGGGAGGGGTGTTATTGCAATTGGTCTTAGTTGATGGAATGACTGGGGGTTGGAAACTTTGGGGATTGGCGTTACATATGTCGTTTTCCAATCTGAAGGAACTCTACACTGGCTTATGGATGCATTGATTATGGAACAAAGGGGGGTGGCAAGTTCAACAGCAAATTCTTTATATAATTTAATGGGGAGGTCAAGAGGGGTGGTGGAGCATTTAAGTTTAAAGCTTGAGAGCTTATTGGCAACCTCATGTGGATGTACTCGTGGTGGCTGGGGGGAGGGGAGGTAGGCAGGTAGTTGGGATGGGTAGAGCTCAGGTAGTCTCTGACAGATAGAGGCAAAGTGATCATTAATCAGGTTTACTGCTTCATCGCAGGTGTGTCCCTTGGTACATGAGAAGGGGGCTGAAGTGTGATTTCCCATACCACATACATCCTTGACCTTCCTATACCACTGGCTGATGTTTGTTTGTTTCAGTTGTTTTAATTTGTTTGGATAATGCCTGAGTTTAGCCATCTTTATCTCTGATGACTTTATTTCGCAGTAGATTAAACCTGTCCTTGTTGGTGTAGAAGGCTCTCCTCCATTGTTCAATAAGGCGTTTAATTCTGGGGGTCATCCAAGGCATGTCAGACTGGTGGATTGTCATTATCTTTTCTGGGAAAAAGTACTGATAGGCTTGTGTGATGGTTTACCCACTTGGTGTTTACATCACTGACAGTTAACACTTCTGTCCATGGGTAACGTACCAACCATTGACCAAACTGTCTCATTAATGAGTCCGGTATAGGCCTGTACTTCCTGGAGGTGGATGGTTCAGGGTGAGGGATGGTAGTGGTTGGGGCCCACAGAATGGAGAGATGGTTACTCATCCCCACGGGTGGAAGTGGCTGCGGGGGAAGATACTGGTCTGATAGGTCAGTGATAATCCTGTCTAGGACACTCTGGTTGTGGGTAGGGAAGTCAACAATTTGGGTGAGGGACAGTTCGTCTTCAAATATGGTGGTGTCAATTTCGTTGAAGTCCCCACAGATAAAAATTTTTGGTGACTGATACCTGGTGCGTAATACATCACAGGTGTTGGTGACGTGATCAATCAGCACTGCCTGAGACGGTGCACGCTGTGGATGGTAGACCAGGCAATAAATAATGGAGGCTGTGAGTCGAGGGTGGGAGGGAGGTGGTAATCTCACCCACAAGACTTCAACTCCCTCAGGAATATCCACATTGAGGTGTTGGGGGCGGTATTTGTCCTGAGCAAATAAGGCTACACCGCCGCCTCTTTTGTCTTTTCTGAGATGGTGAAACAGGGTAAAGTTTTGAATATGACACAGTTCAGGAACTACTGAACCACCAATAAACTCCAGTCACTCCAGTTTGATATCAATGAAAATTACTGAATATGATTTGTGACCTGGAATTTCACACACTCTTTGTGACTGGAGTTCCTTGGTGGTTCAGTCATAGCTGCTGTCTATTCAGAGAGAGTTGACAGACATTTCCACATGCCAAACAAATGTAGGGCAGAATATGCTTCCACAACTGTACATTGCAAACATTATCCCATAAGACAGGTTATATGCTTTTGATATTTTATTCCTTTTCCCATTTTGTTGATTTATAAACTAAATCATATTATATTTGATATATGTGTAAAATTTTTAAATGTTAAATGTAGTCACTCGGTATAGCACTTAAAACTTGTCATTTCACACAAGCCCAGTTGATTTAATGAATAATTAAAGCCTATGAAATCTTTTTGTGTTCTACATTGAAAAAATGAATGTAAAATGAGAAAATATAAACAATTTGTACTATGTGAGGGGTCTACTGTAGTATTATTACTGGTAGGCTACAGTATATGGTTTAAAAAACTAGATTATTACTTAAAGGTTTATGAAATATTAATCTAATATTGTGTTGCAACCCAACCAGGCAGTGTATGGATGCATCATGGAAGTTGAAGGTGGAGAGTACAAACTCCAGCCTACTCTGCCCTTATGGCCTTCACCCACCTCCTCATCACCCGTGTCAACCAGTTCACCCATCCACACCTCACCCCGGGCAAGGACCTGGTGAGAGCTATAGCCATCCTACATATAATATTGTCTTTATTATTGATTTTATAGCTTTATCATCAATATAAATAATATTGTTGTTAAAGTATTGATGGTGGGCTTTATGTGATTTGTAATATAGTTCAGTGTTATAAATATGGGTAGGCTTAACTAGTCAATAGTGGAGTACAGTAGTTTTAGTGCTGATTTTCCCATGAGATTTTACTTCAGGAGGGTAGCAGGGCACCTTCAGAAGTGGGCAGCGGGCATGAGAGTATAGTGAGAGGCAGGGTATGGTATATAAATCAATCTGTCAATTGTTTTTCATACAGTTTATGCATTCTACTTTTCTATCAATAGCTTACGTAGGAATGACTGAACTGTTGTATTGTATTACTGTCAATAACTTAACATATAATATTTTACATCCACCACCAATGACAAGATCATGTAGTAAGAATAATGAACTCTGTCAGTAATTAACACATAATCTTATCATATTGTGTTCACCACCAGGAAACTTGGAGAGGGAGCGTCCACGAGGAAGACGATGGGGACGAGGTGTTTACATGTGAGTGGTGAGGAAGGATATATGTGTGAGTGGTGAGGAAGGATATATGTGTGAGTGGTGAGGAAGGATATATGTGTGAGTGGTGAGGAAGGATATATGTGTGAGTGGTAAGGAAGAGTTTACATGTGAGTAGTGTGAGTGGTGTTAAAGAGTATTTACCGGTGAATGGTGATGAAGAGTGTGCATTTAATTAGTGAGGAAGAGTGCATGTGTGAGTGGTGTTGAAAAGTATTTCCATGTGAATGATGAGGAAGAGTGAGTATATGAGTTGCCGGGAAGTGTTTTCATGAGTGGTCAAAAATGATTTACATGATTATATTCCTGGCCAGCATAGGTCATATATTCTGTCATTCACTTATTCATTCTTATATTGTTGATGTTTCAGTGAAGTTGTGGCACCTGGTGTGAGAGGCAGACCACCGGTTAGATGGCAGAACAAAGTGGAAGAGTATGTAAAGGAGAGTAATGTGAGGGGCAGAGTAGGGAGTGTTGAAACAGAGTGGAAGAGTATGTAAAGGAGAGTAATGTGAGGGACAGAGTAGGGATGGACCAAGTAAGGAGGGAGTGTTGGAACAGGGACAACTGGAGACACTTCTGCCGTGGCCACCCCCTTGGTAGGAACGAGGCGTCACAGCTATAGATAGATAGATAGTTTCAGGTGATAAGGAGTGTGTGTGTGTGTCACCTCATCCTTGCCAACAGCACAGCCAGACAGTTGGTTGAGACCAGAGTTGCCAGGTCCGCGGTTTCTGATAATGTGTCACGGGAAAAATTTGGTAGCCGCGGGTTGGTGGTTTTTGGGCTGGATTGAACTAAAGGTGCTGCGGGTTGGCCACCTCAAAGATGGTGGACACGTGTTAGGTCCTATTTTTTTTTCTGTATAACAAAACAGTTTTCAGCAAGAAACACTGTTATACTGTATGTATATAATTTTTAATAGAGAATATTATATACCTAACATGCACTGGCATCTGGTAATGCGAGTTGTTAACACACACGCACACACACTGACAGAGAGATTTGATTTGATTTATTTATTGATGCCATTAGACATCTGGCGGCGCAACAGCAATGGTCATATACCGCCAAACATAAAAAGGTCATCTACATCATTAATAAAATATGTACAAAGATTAAATAGTTTTCACTACGTCGAAAGGGAGAAGCAGTATGAATAAAACCCACGTCTTCCAAAAAAAAAAAAAAAAAAAAAAATCATATATTAATGAAATAACCTATTTAAGTTAGATTTTTTAAAGAATTGAAATATTAACGAAAGAAGCATTAAACTTTAACTACCTAAAAATTAATAGCCATAAATACAATAAAATTCACAATTTGTGGAGAAGGCCAGTCTCCTCCACATAGGAGAGGGTGTTTCCTCCCACACTACAAGCCTCCTCCCCGAGCACCTGGGAGAGACTGTAAGAACCGTCACTCTTCCGGTACTGGGAGAGGTGCCTACGACGAAGGTCCCCAAGGCTGGAACACTCGACAATAAGATGCCGTACTGTCAAAGGGACCAGACAAACATCACAGTAGGGAGGGTGAGCCCTCTCCATTAAAAAGCCATGAGTCAATAATGTGTGGCCAATGCGGAGACGGACAAGAGCCGTCTCCCACCGGCAGGACAGGCCACTGTAGCTCCACAAACCAAGGCGCTGGCGGATGTCGCGGAGCTTGTTAGCCCCGACGGCGTCCCATCTGTCCTGCCAGCAGGAAAGAACGGTAGCATCTATGTAGGGTCGAAGGTCCACTGCAGGAACAGGATGACGCCTGGCAGGAGGCCGGGAATTGGAGACCACAGCCTTAGCCAGGGCATCAGCCCACTCATTCCCATCAACACCCACATGGGCCGGGACCTAACAAAAAGTTACTTTGCGGCCACGACGACCCAGGAGGACAAGCCACTCAAGAATGGCCAACACCAGGGGATGGGAAGAGTTAAAATTGCACAAGGCCTGCAAGGCACTACAGGAATCGCTAAAAATAGTAAACGAAGGCTGAGGGAGAGTAAAAATCACTTGGAGGGCATATAAAATGGCCGAGAGCTAAGCAGTAAAAATGGACATGACAGAAGGGAGCCTGCCTCCACGGCAAAAGTCAGGAAAGACAACTCCAATGCCAACTCCAGCATCAGACTTTGACCCATCAGTGTACACAGGGAGGGACTCCCTGTGAGTGAAGGCATGTTCTAAAAAGAGGGAACGAGCCACTGGAGGAGGAAGAGATTCCTTCTTGTCTGTAAAGCAGGTGCAGGGGAAAACTTCTGGAAGAAACCATGGAGCCACCCTGGGGACCCTCACAGGACAAATCTGGAAGTCATCTATGCCCATCTCCTCCATAGCCTTCCTGACCCGTAAGCCAAAGGGCCATGGTGCACGAGAATGTAAAAGGTAGTACTGAGACATGATATCAGATGACACCGTCAAGCAAGGTAGAGAGTCAAAAAGTCGATGTAATCGATGCCAACAACGAACCATCAAGGACTGGCGACGGAGATCAAGAGGTGGCTCATTAGCGTCCACCAGGAGACTGGGGATTGGGGACGACCTGAAGGCTCCGGTCGCCAGACGTACTCCAGCATGATGAACAGGGTCTAAAACTCTGAGACGGGCATCGGTGGCAGAAGATTACACCTCACACCCATAGTCGAGTTTTGACCTAATAAGAACATGGTATAGGCGGAGGAGGGTGGCCCGATCAGCCCCCCAGGATGTATGGCTCAGGACCCTCAACAGGTTAAGAGCCTTGAGGCAAGAGACCTTAAGTGTACGTAAGTGGGGAACCCAAGTCAAACGTTTGTCAAAAAGGAGACCCAAAAAGCGAGTCTCCTCGACACATCGTATCCGATGACCATACATGAATAAGTCCGGATCCGGGTGGATGCCTCGGATGCGGCAGAAGTGCATAGCAACTGTCTTGGAAGGAGAAAATCGAAACCCATGAGAACCAGTCCAACGTGACACCCTGTCAAGGGCAAGCTGCATGCGCCGCTCCACCACTGACATACGGGAAGCAGCAAACCAGACTGCTAGGTTGTCAACGTACATCGAGTTAGCTATACCGTCTGGAAGGGATGAGGAGGGTGGCCCGATCAGCCCCCGAGGATGTATGGCTCAGGACCCTCAACAGGTTAAGAGCCTTGAGGCAAGAGACCTTAAGTGTACATAAGTGGGGAACCCAAGTCAAACGTTTGTCAAAAAGGAGACCCAAAAAGCGAGTCTCCTCGACACATCGTATCCGATGACCATACATGAATAAGTCCGGATCCGGGTGGATGCCTCGGATGCGGCAGAAGTGCATAGCAACTGTCTTGGAAGGAGAAAATCGAAACCCATGAGAACCAGTCCAACGTGACACCCTGTCAAGGGCAAGCTGCATGTGCCGCTCCACCACTGACATACGGGAAGCAGCAAACCAGACTGCTAGGTTGTCAACGTACATCGAGTTAGCTATACCGTCTGGAAGGGATGAGGCAATGGCATTAATTGCTACTGCAAACAATGTGACACTGGGGACGCTTCCCTGGGGGACGCCCTCCTCCTGTGCAACAGATGCTGAGTGGGTTGTACCAACCCTCACAGAAAAACTGCGACCACTGAGAAACTCCTTAAGAAAGCGTGGAAGGCGACCCCTCAGGCCATATAAATGGAGTTGCTGCAGGATGCCATATTGCCATGTAGTGTCATAGGCTTTCTCTAAATCAAAGAATACACAGTCAAGGTGTTGATGTCGTGCAAAGGCCTCACATGCAGCAGCTTCCAACCTGACCAGAGCTTCTGTAGTTGAACGGTGTTTACGAAAGCTAGACTGGGACGGAGACAGAAAATCACCCCGTTCCAAGAAGTATACCAGTCTGACATTCACCATCTTTTCAAATAGTTTACAGAAACAGGATGTCAAGGCAATTGGTTGATAATTGAGGGCAACACCAGAGTCCTTGCCAGGCTTGAGGAAAGGAATGATGGTAGCAATCCTCCACCCAGAAGGGAAGACACCCTCCAGCCAGATTCTGTTATATAAAGCTAAAAGAAATGAGATCGCCACCTCACCCAAGTGTCGTAACATTGCATATGGGATGTTGTCTGGCCCAGGAGAAGTGTCGCCGCAGAGAGAGAGAGCAGAATGCAGGTCTCTCAGGGTGAATATATGGTTATAACTTTCATTCTCGTTCCCTGAGAAATCCAGGACAGTACGCTCCTTGGCTCTTAACTCATGCCTGACAGCCAGAGGTCGAGAGTCACGGCTGGAGACCTTTGCAAAAGCCTCCGCCATGGTATTGGCCACTGTCAAACCATCCATGATCTTAATTCCATTGACCTTAAGTACAGGTGGAGAACTAGGAGAAAACTTCCCCTCCATCTTACGGATTCTTCTGAACACTTGGGTGAGTGGAGTTTTAGTATTAATTGAAGACACATAGGCCTTCCAAGATGCACGTCGGGCCTCTTTTAAAACTCGTCTAGCCTGAGCCCTTGCCCGTCGGAAGTCCTCTAAAAGAGTTGGGTCCCCACGATTGCGACGAAGGCGAGAGAAAGCAGCGCGCTTCTTCCGCACAGCAGTGGTGCAGACTGGTGACCACCAAGGGACAGGACGTTTGGGAAAGTAGCCAGAAGTTCTAGGAATAGAGTTGAGAGCAGCAGAGTGGAGCATATCAGTGAAATATGTTACAGCCTCGTAAGAGCTACCGAAATCGGCTACAGAAGAGACCGAAGTTAGCTCTCTAAAAAACTGCCAGTCAGCCTTCTCTAATTTCCACCTAGGAAGACGAGACTGTGGTTCGTACCTGTTACCTTCTAAAAGTATAGGGAAATGGTCACTGCCATATAAGTCAGGCAACGCTCTCCAAGTAAAATCCAACAGAGCACTGGGTGAGCAAAGGGAAATGTCAATGGTGGTAAAAGTCCCAGTAGGGCTATTAAAATGTGTCACATCTCCCGTATTTAAAACCCGTAATCCCTCATCCTCAATAAAAGAAGCCAATAAAACACCCCTGGGGTTGACCGAACTGTCACCCCACAGAGGATGACGACCATTAAAATCACCCAATAAAATAAAGGGAGATGGAAGGTCCCGTACAAGATGGTTGAGATCACCCCTCTCAACTGTAACACTGGGAGGAAGGTATAGAATGCACACAGTGTACGGGCAGTCCATAAAAACCTTAACTGCAACAGCCTGGAGCGGAGTGTCAAGCTCCAGGCTCGTGCATGGAATATCTCGGCGAACTAGGATGGCAGAGCCACCATGATGACCCTGCCCTTCAAATGAATTGGAATAAAATGCCGAGTATGCTGGAGGACTGGCAGGAATGTAGTCCCCAAGCATTGTCTCTTAGAGAGAAACACATGCAGGAGAGAAGCTAGAGAGAAGAACGCGCAGTTCCTCCCAAGAAGCACGCAAGCCACGGCAATTCCACTGAAGGACCTTGAACGGTGTTACTTTAGTACTGATTTTTGGGAAGCCTCACGGAGGTACTTCCCACTACCACCTCGACCTGAAGGTTTACTCAAACAATAAGATTTGTCTAATCCTGGGCCACTAGAAGAAGAGCGAACCCGAGGAGTAGTACTTGGGGCAGTAATTGGGACCCATAGACGAGTCCCTGAAGCATCTGATATGTTAGAAGAAGATGAAGGTAAATGAGATGGGATATTCTTTGAAACAATTACATTGGTTCTGTCCTGTACAGCAGTGGTATCACTGACACAGGCAGATACATCAACATCCATAATACAGGTGGTAGAATCACTCCGCTGCTCAAGCGGAAGAGAAAGTGAATCTTTTGAAGTCACAACATCCGTGGCATCCACATAAATTTCACGCCCCTCTGATGATCCCGAAGGAAGCTTGCGAGGAGGAGCTTCTGTCGAATCAAGAGATTCATCAGAGCCACGAGAACGCTTCTGGTGAAATTGAGAGGAAACTATTAATGAGTCCACAGATATGGTTGCCTCACAAGGTGGAACATCTATAGAGTCAAGTGCCTCAGAGGAACCACGAAGGCGTCTCTGTGGCAGTTTAGGTGATTTAAGTTTCCTTTTGGGAGAGCGTGTGTCAGCGTGAACCTCTACCACATGGACACCTTTAGCTAAAGTCTGAGAATTGTCATCAGTTGAAGGGTCACCAGAATGAGTGTCTGATAAAGTTTCCAAGACAGAGAAACTATTATGTAGAGTAACCTTAGAAACGTTCTCACTAGACCAAAAAGCAGCTGCTTCTTGAGAGGGTTGAGAGGGTGCTGCAACCAATTTAGGGCGAAGGGAGGAGGCGTATGTCTTCACACCACCATCCTTCTGTCGCCTGAAGTTGAGTTGCCGTCTGGCACTACCTATGCTAATGAATTGAGTATTAGCCAAGTGGAGGATATCCTGCTCAAGTAGGTACATCTTACATTGGCGAGAACGCAAGGGGTGATCATCTCTGCAGTAAAAGCAGTAACTCTGTGACCGACACTCAGAAGTAAGATGTGAGTCAAGAGCAGAACAATTGCCACACCGGGAACAGTTGTTGCAGTTCCTCTTCCCATGACCAAACTCATAACAACAGAAACACTGTAGGGGATGCTCAACAAAAGGCTTCACCTCAAATGAGGTGGGGTTAATGTTAATGCGATCTGGGATATGCGAGCCATAGAAAGTGAGGATGATCATATTTTTACTGCCTTTCATCTTTGTTACTCATTGGACACTGTCTGGGCACATAGCGAGAATGTCCTCTTCTGAGAATTCATACAGGTCCTCATTATATATACGCCCCTTGCTATAATCAAATGTTCGATGTGGTTTAATAGATTCAAACATGCTATCAGAAGGACAGGGGAGATTGAGGAGCATCATGGCCTGTGTAAGATATTTGGCTCTGATTAAAACACCCTTACCATATTTCTTTCTGTGGCCCATTGGTAATAATCCAACTTCTTTCTCCAGATACTGGGAAGCATGGATAAGGTTACCACGTCCCTCCCTGTAGTAAGCCACAAACCAAAAGGGTGTAGGAACCCGACGTTCCTTTGGGACATGCTCCACAGTGTCATCAAATATATTAGGGCAGTAGTCATTGTCACTGTCAACTACATTGATGGACCGCATCATCTGAGCTTTACAATGAGTATCCCCCACCGTCAGAGAATCTTTTGCCTCAAATGCTGCTTTGGCAGCAGCATTTGTATTGAAAGTAATATAGCACCGATTAGACCTACAATCACTGTCATATGTGATTCGGATTCGAAGGACTACTCCAAAGCACTTAAAAATGGAGTGGATAGCGCCATAGGAAAAGGATGCAAGTACATTCGTTAACATTAACGTGTCCAGATCGCTAACAGGGTTCTTCGACACAACACCCGACCTGCTAGGTCTACTCTTATTTGCAGCTTTCTGCATATTACCACGACCAGAGAGTGACGTCTCGAGGGCCTGGTCGACCACCGCTCGAGGAAGAGATTGGGGCTTTTCTGTATCCATATATCATTGATTTGTTGTTTTTGGCCCCAGGAGCCAAGAGCTACTACCTACCGGGCAGATGAGGGGACCGAGCGCTGGTCACCGCGGGCGGGGTACCTCTTCCCCCACGGGGCCACTCGTTTTAAAAAGCAGCCCCAATGGCTCGAAAGTTTGCCCACGACGGTGCTGAGACTCCCTTCCCCAACATCTCCTGGCCCAGACACCCAACCATCCAACATAGGACGGCCCCTAGAGGGCAGTCCCTCCGGAGGGCAGCGCTGTTGGCCCGTACTGGCAGCCTAATGCATGGGAACCATTTAGTCTGGTCTCTCACTGGCGACCTTACTAGCATGGGAAGCCCTCTCTCCCCAAAATCGGGGCAGAGCAGGGGCCGGAGCCCCCTCTAGTCTAGCTCGCCAGGTCTCAGAGACACACAAGCCCCCCCCACCACGTCAAGGCGGTTCCCGTTGGGGGGGCTGACAGAGAGAGAGAGAGAAAGAGATTAAGAAGGTGTGAATGCTCTAGTCACCTCAGTCACCTGGTGTGTTCTACCTTTGACACAGGAGACTGACAAGAAATGCATGTTTCTCTTCACCAACTTATTTGGAAGAGAGTATAGGAAGTTCCTCCCGTCCTACTTTTATATACACACAAATACAATGTTACTCATACACTGATATGTGTTGTTCCTTAAGTATTATTAACTAATACTGTACCACATTACTTTATAAGTACTTTGCTAAATACAATAGTCGACACCTTTTTATTTCCTGTAAAATAAATACAGTCTCAATGTATTCATTTTGATAGTTATCTCAGTATGATTGAAAAAGTTATATATTTTATGTCTTTTAATTATTAATTTTTAATTTGTCTGTGTGTGTTAATAAATTTATACGGGTTTTCTTATCATGGTATTTTCTATTAGTGTAATAGTAAATGGTAATATAAGAATTTATTGTACAGTTGGTAAATGGTGATACAGTATGATTTATTTATTTTTTGTATTACTGTACTATATTTCTTTTTGTACAGGTTGTATGTAAGTGGTGACGTGACAGATGAGATGGTCTGATGAGTGTATTTATATAGGAGTATAGGAGTATATTTATATTTTATATTTGAGTATATGAGTATATTTATATTTTATATATGAGTATATGAGTATATTTATATTTTATATATGAGTATATGAGTATATTTATATTTTATATTTGAGTATATCAATATATTTATATTTGAGTATATTTATATTTGATTATTTGCATACCGGTATAGTTTTTCATCAGTAGAGTAATAGTAATAATTATTGAAGTACTGTGGTTTGGTAATGGATTCACATTAACTGGGTATCATATTTGTTGTTGTTGTTGAAGTTACTCAAGTTGTTCGACGTGTTGTTGGTGAGTGTGTTTGTGTGTTGTTGTGTTGTTGGTGAGTGAGTTTGTGTGTATTACAGTCTTCCATAATGTGTTTAATAGAATGTGTGTTGTTGTGTTGTTGGTGAGTGTTTGTGTGTATTGTGTTTAATAGAATGTGTGTTGTTGTGTTGTTGGTGAGTGTGTTTGTGTGTATTGTGTTTAATAGAATGTGTGTTGTTGTGTTGTTGGTGAGTGTGTTTGTGTGTATGTTGTGTTTAATAGAATGTGTGTTGTTGTGTTGTTGGTGAGTGTGTTTGTGTGTATTGCAGTCTTCAATAATGTGTTTAAAATAATGTTGTGTTGTGTTGTTGGTGAGTGTGTTTGTGTGTATTGTGTTTAATAGTGTATGTTGTGTTGTGTTGTTGGTGAGTGTGTTTGTATGTATGTTTTTGTGTTGTTGGTCAGTGTGTTTGTGTGTATTACAGGTATACACAATGGTTCCATCCAGCTTCTTACAGTCTTGTGGTTCATCGAGTAGTGATAATCTCCCTTATTACCATTCTTCCACCTGAATAATAACTGACCACCAGGTACAAAGCCATCTTCTCCTCCAGCGTGAAGTAGGAAGGAAAGAAAGGAGATACTGAAAGCAACATCACCGTAACATTACTCTCCCTCTCTCTCCCCTCTCTCACCCCCTCTCTCTCACCCCCACTCTCCTTCCCTCTCCCTACCTCTCCCTACCTCACCCCCCTCTACTTTTCCCTCTCTCTCTCCAACTCTCTCTCTCCAGGTCTCATCAAGATATATTTCAGGTCTTGGGTGATGTGTAGGTATTCTTTCTGTGTGTGTCTGTGTGTAGGTATTCTCTCTTTCTGTGTGTGTGTGTGTGTGTGTGTGTGTGTGTGTGTGTGTGTGTGTGTAGGTATTCTTTCTGTGTGTGTGTGTGTGTGTGTAGGTATTCTGTGTGTGGGTGTGTGTGTGTGTGTGTGTAGGTATTCTTTCTGTGTGTGTAGGTATTCTCTCTCTCTCTCTCTCTCTCTCTCTCTCTTCTCTCTCTCTCTCTCTCTCTCTCTGAGTAGGTATTCTTTCTGTGTGTGTGTGTGTGTAGGTATTCTGTGTGTGTGTGTGTAGATATTCTTTCTGTGTGAGTGTGTGTGTGTGTGTGTGTGTAGGTATTCTGTGTGTGTGTGTGTGTGTGTGTGTAGGTATTCTGTGTGTGTGTGTGTGTGTGTGTTTAGGTATTCTGTGTGTGTGTGTGTGTGTGTGTAGGTATTCTTTCTGTGTGTGTGTGTGTAGGTATTTTCTCTCTTTGTGTGTGTGTGTGTAGGTATTCTCTCTCTCTCTCTCTCTCTGTGTGTGTAGGTATTCTTTCTGTGTGTGTGTATGTAGGTATTTCTCTTTCTGTGTGTGCGTGTGTGTGTATGTGTATGTATTCTCTCTCTCTCTCTCTCTCTCTCTCTCTCTCTCTCTCTCTCTCTCTCTCTCTCTCTCTCTCTCTCTCTCTCTCTCTCTCTCTCTCTCTCTCTCTCTCTCTCTCTGTGTGTGTGTAGGTATTCTTTCAGTGTGTGTGTGTGTGCAGGTATTCTCTCAGTCTCTCTCTCTCTCTCTCTCTCTCCCCAGCACTACCAAGACAATGACCAAACCGGGAAACGGAAGAGTATATGGAGCCCTGCAGTTGGGGGTTCCCTGAAGGTTCTATTGTTCAACGCCAGGTCCATCCGAAACAAGTTTTTGGAACTGCGGGCCCTTGTTCCGACAGAGGAACCTGAGATGGTGGCCATAACGGAGTCATGGTTGAGAACCTCAGGCAGAGATCTTGAAGGGAAATTCGTGATTCCAGGCTACCAACTCTTCCCCAAAGATAGAGAGGACAGAGGGGGTGGTGGTGTGCTGTTGTATGTAAAGAACTCTATCTCTGGACAACTCAATGAGATGGACAGGGACCTATACCAGTTGCTGGGTGAACTAGTGGACGGCAGGGTGTGCATCCTTATGGGGGACTTCAACACACATGTTGACTGGGAAACCAGAGAGCCGTCTGCCGAGAACACACCACTCTTGGAGTTTGTAAATGATGAATTCCTCACTCAATGGGTAAGGGAGCCAACAAGAGGTGCTAACATACTCGACTTGGTCCTCACTTCCGAGGATGACATCATTCAAGACCTCTCTGTAAACGAAGAAATAGGCGGAAGCGACCACAAGCTTATAAGATTTTCAGTTAAGGTCCCTAATATGGAGACCGTGACCCCGGTGCATAGAAAATTGGACATGGGGAGAGCGAACTTTGCAGGTCTTCGTGAAGGCGTTGCTGAAATGGAACTAGAGGAGGGAGAGAGTGCTGATGATCTGTGGAGGTCATTCTTGTCTTCCTTTATGGAACATCAGTCGCGCTTTATTCCTCTGAAGGGAACAGGTCAGAAGTTCATTCAACCGAAGTGGTTTAATCGGGAAATCCGTAACCTACTAAGGGAGAGGAGAACTGCGTATCGTCGAGCGAAGGCATCTGGGGATTTTGACGTTCATAGAAGACTGAATCGAAACGTGAAGTCCAAAATAAGGGCTGCTAAGCGTGCTGAGGAGGTCCGTGTGGCTAGACTCTGCAAAGAGAATCCCAAGGAGTTTTTCAGTTATGTGAATGGCCGTAAACCAATCCGACGCAGGATCGGTCCCTTGGTGAATGAGGATGGAGCATTGATGCACTCTGATGCAGAAAATGCTAACCTCTTAAATGAGTACTTCTCTTCAGTGTTTTCTGAGGAGAGTGGTCCCATTCCCGAACCTGTGGACTCCTTCAGTGAGAAGTTGGAGTCAATGGTCTTCACCCAAGAAGAAATCGAGAGAAAAATAATCGAATTAAAAGCAAACAAGTCCCCCGGTCCGGATGGGTTCTTACCTAGAGTGTTGAAAGAAATGCATGGTGAAGTATCACGGCACCTGTGCATGGTCTTCAACAGGGTAATCCAGACTGGATGCGTTCCTAGAGACTGGCGTGAGGCAGAGGTGACTCCTATCTTCAAGAAGGGAGATGCTAGCCAACCGTCAAACTACAGACCCATCAGTTTAACCTCGATAGTCTGTAAACTCATGGAGAGCATCATGGTGGACAAAATAACAGCACACTTAGAATCAAATTTGCTACTGAGGGGTTCCCAGCATGGGTTCCGGCAGCACCGGTCATGCCTCACAAATCTGGTGGAATTCTTCCATTTTGTTTTCAGTGAGCATGATCGGGATAAAGGCGGTCGATGTTGTCTACTTAGACTTTCAGAAAGCCTTTGATAAGGTATGTTGTCTACTTAGACTTTCAGAAAGCCTTTGATAAGGTACCCCACCGCCGCCTCCTTCGGAAAGTGCGTGCACTGGGCATAGACGGAAATGTGGCAAATTGGATAGAGAATTGGCTAAGTGACAGACGGCAGCGGGTGGTAGTGAATGGACAGGCTTCAGAGTGGGTGCCCGTTACTAGCGGTGTTCCCCAAGGTTCTGTTCTGGGACCACTACTGTTTATCATCTATGTTAATGACGTGGATGGTGACATGGTTGCCAAGATTTCCAAATTCGCCGATGATACTAAGCTTGGTATAAATGTCGCGAAAGAAGGAAATACTACCCGCTTACAAGAAGATCTTAGGAAGATCGGGGAGTGGTCTGACACGTGGCAAATGCCATTTAACGTAAACAAATGCAAAGTTATGCATATAGGCCACAGAAACCCCCGAACAGAGTATAACCTTAAGGGCAATGCTCTCGTAAGCACTGATAATGAGAAACACTTGGGTGTAACTATCACCAGTGACCTCAAGTTCTCAAAGCAGTGTATTGAGGCTGAGAAGAAAGCCCAAAGGATGTTATGGTACATAAAGCGACAGTTTGGATACCGGAACAAGGAGATAGTACTTTGTCTGTACAATTCCCTTGTCCGACCGCACCTGGAGTATGCAGTCCAGTTTTGGAGTCCTTCTTACCGAAAGGATATCGCGAGATTGGAACGAGTGCAAGCCAGGGAAACCAAACTTATACCCTCTCTTAGACACAAGAGCTATAAAGATCGGTTGGTAGAACTCGACCTGTTCTCTTTGGAAACCTGGAGACTGCGTGGTCAGCTTATCGAAGTGTTTAAAATACTACGAGGCTTTGACAATGTAGACTACAGGGACATTTTCCAACTCAGTGAGGGCACAACCAGGAATCATGGCTACAAACTTGAACTGAAGCGATACAACCGTGATCTGTGTGGTAAATTCTTTACATACAGCATCTGCGGTACTCGGAATGCGCTTCCTGCTGATGTAGTCAACAGCAACTCTGTGGATCAGTTCAAGTCCAGATTAGACAAAGTCTTAAATCACCGTCTAGGTTTTTGAGCCGTTGTGCGAGTGTTCCTTAATAGTTTCACATGACACATTTGAGGACGGTCGCCTACTTGCGCAACTAAACCCACAGGTACCCTCTTTGTATGGATTGTAAGGTCCCCCAGGGTACTTCTTTTCCTTGTAACTCCTTGTAACTCTCTCACTCTCTCTCTCTCTCTCTCTCTCTCTCTCTCTCTCTCTCTCTGTAGGTATTCTTTCTGTGTGTGTGTGTGTGTAGGTATCTGTGTGTGTGTGTGTGTGTAGGTATTCTTTCTGTGTGTGTGTGTAGGTATTCTGTGTGTGTGTGTGTAGCTATTCTGTGTGTGTGTGTGTGTGTGTGTGTGTGTGTGTGTGTGTGTGTAGCTATTCTTTCTGTGTGTGTGTGTGTGTGTAGGTATTATCTGTGTGTGTGTGTGTGTGTGTGTAGGTATACTTTTTGTGTGTGTGTGTGTGTGTAGGTATTCTTTCTGTGTGTGTGTGTAGGTATTCTGTGTGTGTGTGTGTGTGTGTGTGTGTGTGTGTGTGTGTAGGTATTCTTTCTGTGTGTGTAGGTATTCTGTGTGTGTGAGTGTGTGTGTGTGTGTGTGTAGATATTCTTTTTATGTGTGTGTGTGTGTAGGTATTCTCTCTCTCTCTCTCTCTCTCTCTCTCTCTCTCTCTCTCTCTCTCTCTCTCTCTCTCTCTCTGTGTGTGTGTGTGTAGGTATTCTTTCTGTGTGTGTGTGTGTGTGTAGGTATTTTTTCTGTGTGTGTGTGTGTGTGTGTATTCTTTCTGTGTGTGTGTGTGTGTAGGTATTCTCTCGCTCTGTGTGTAGGTATTCTTTCTGTTTGTGTGTGTGTAGGTATTCTCTCTCTCTCTCTCTCTCTCTCTCTCTCTCTCTCTCTCTCTCTCTCTCTCTCTCTCTCTCTCTCTCTCTCTGTGTGTGTGTAGGTATTCTTTCTGTGTGTGTGTGTATGTATTTTTTCTGTGTGTG
>JAWQEG010000184.1:0-40000 GCA_033782935.1 Petrolisthes cinctipes | reverse complement strand
CTCCAAAGTATGCTAGGAAACAGGACCATATGAACAAAAATAATGGTGTTCTGTTGCTTGGCATAGTTTGGAGGATTCAGTTGTTCCAAATTTACCAACACCAAACTCCTCCCTTAGCACACACTTTATTTTAAATTTTACCTACAGGTCACTTGTGTTTGAGCATCCCCTGATGACCTCCAACTTGATGGTACTACCAGGAGTGGTCTGTCTATATCTATCTATAGCTGTGATGCCTTGTTCCCTCCAAGGTGGTGGCCACGGCAGAAGTGTCTCCAGTTGTCCCTGTTCCAACACTCCCTGCTTACTTGGTCCAGCCCTACTCTGTCCCTCATGTTTCTCTCCTTTACATACTCTTCCAACACTCCCTCCTTACTTGGTCAAGCCCTCCCTCCTCTACCCCTCATGTTTCTCTCCTTTACATACTCTTCCACTCTGTTCTGCCATCTAACCGGTGGTCTGCCTCTCACACCAGGTGCCACAACTTCACTTCCATACACCTTCTTTACAAACTCCACACCTTGCATTCTCTCTACATGTCCAAACCACCTCAATGTATCACGTTTCACTCTCTCAACCACTCCACACTCAATGCCAATTGCCTTCTCACTCATACCACACCTCTCATACACACTCTCATTACTTTCTCCATCCCACCTAGTAAGTCCACATGCTCCTCTCAAGTAACTCATTTCCACAGCACCTATTCTAGACTGATGCGCCCGACTCCATGTCCATGACTACGACGCATATGTCAGTGTTGGCAGGATTATACTATTTCGTAGTCCCCTTTTCACTTCCATACTCACACTTCTACCCTTCATAATCCTCCCCAGTGATCCTATGACCTGTCTATCCTTCACTGCTGTCTCCTAATTTCTCCTGTCCATACTCCCATGTTTACACAAAACTGTAGCCAGGTACTTACCTCCTTCACTTCCTCCATCCTCTCACCCCTCAGAGTCTGCTGTGGTCTAGGTTAGGTTAGGTCAGGTCAGGCTAATTTCAAAATGCCCTTTTGAATATGCCCTATCTTAGAAATGGGGCATTACCAGAGGAAATGCCATAGAAGAAAATAGTCTTAGAATGGTCTAAATAAGTGTGTAATGAAGGTAAGAAAACCGATACAGGAATTATTTCAATATTTACCAACATTATCACCAAACTCATGCCCTCCACTAAATATTTAACACTAATATAATTATTATATTAACCATTACCACCACTAGATATTTAACAGTGGTATTAAGAACCAAGAATGTTGTACTCATAGAATTGTCAATATAATTATTATATTAACCATTACCACCACTAGATATTTAACAGTGGTATTAAGAACCAAGAATGTTGTACTTATAGAATGTCAATATAATTATTATATTAACCACTACCACCTCTAGATATTTAACAGTGGTATTAAGAACCAAGAATGTTGTACTTATAGAATGTCAATATAATTATTATATTAACCATTACCACCACTAGATATTTAACAGTGGTATTAAGAACCAAGAATACTGTACTTACAAAATGTCAATACATTTAGAGCCACGTGAGGAAGAGCAATGAATGAAGATGTGTATGGTAGAGTGTGTGCTTCTATAATGACTGTAATGTGAGGAGGTTGTTACTACCCTATAGGGTGTATAGTACACTACCAATACTAAGCATGGTTTTATTCAGAGAGTATAACAGGCAAGTATGTAGTGGACACAAACACAGAGTGCTGCTGACTTCCTTAGTCTCACTTGCTAGAATTGCCTCAGAGTTGCTTGCAGGATGCTTGCCGTGTTGCTTGTAGAATATTTGAGTTGCTTTGAGAGTACTAGAGTTGCTTTGAGAGTACAGGAGCATTGCTTGAGATGGCTTATAGTGTGAGGGTGAGGCAGCAAGACACAGTAAGGTGAGTTGTCTAGGTGGAACAGAGGCCAACACAAGTGTTGACTGTACTAGCCCAAGGGTAAATAACTAGCACATCCAGGGAATGGTGTTGGCTGGCCTCTGTTTAAGGCCCAATTGTTAGCCAACACCTACAGACTCACCTAATGACAGGTGAGTGCAGGGATCCATAGTTGATCATAGAGGAAGGAGACATGGAAATCAGGAAGTCTAGTGCTTGGGTTACTACTGTACCTCCCTTCACCTCCACCAACAAACAAGGGGAGAGTTAGGCCTATAATACATTACAACAAAAATATAACATTAATGCTAAAGTACAAAGATATATATATATATATATATATATATATATATATATATATATATATATATATATATATATATATATATATATATATATATATATATATATATATATATATATATATATAATGTGAGTGGTATAGTGATGGGTGATAGTGGTGCACCAGGGTTCAAGGAGTGTTGAACACCAACTGAACACAGTTCAAACAAGTGAATTTTGTAAACCATTCTCAACGTTGAGAGAGGTTTAGAAGACTCATTTTTTAAACTCTGTTCAGTTACTCTCCAACACTCCTTGGACCCTGGTCCACCACTATCACCCATGACTGTACATAAGATACAAAATACAAAGAAAAATAAACATAATAATAGTAAGGCACAAAGATACAGTCTGCTTCAGGAATTTGTACACATAACATTGGTTAAATGGGGTTTATATTTTACACATGCTGTAAGAATAATTCTGCTGACTCATTCAAATATTAGCCAAATAACATTACTAGGACATTTTTGGTGTTAGAAAAGTAATGTATTCAATTTTCTAGTTAGGAACTCTTGATGTGAGAGTGATGAATATGAATTCCTGAGGCCGCCTGTACATACATATGATATAAATGGTACCAAAGGGGTGTATAAAAGTGTTGAATAGACATGTTAATATAAGTGTAGTAGAATACATACAGTAACTGGGTAATATACACACAACACATACATAAAACAAACATACCAATACCAACAAAAATATATATATATACTTGGTGGAATAGGTGTTGTACAGCCACAATCAAATATCCACGAACACTTTCCTTCCATGGTACAAATTAATCAATATCATATCAAAATATAATTGTATAACAACACCTTACATCAACTCAACCCCTTCAATTATTATTATTATGAGGTGGTGCAAAATCATACACGTGTTGTTCTTTATTTCCAAGATATTTACTTTGACGGAAGGAAAGTGTGGGTGGATATTTGATTATGACTGTATTTAAGTGTACGTGGATAGTGTGGATTGTTAGTTACTAGAGGTCACTGCACATTATTATAGAATTATGATTGATTACTAATAATAATAATAATAAGTAACATTGTGATAATTATAGAATAATATTATTGTAAATAATAATTAAAGTGATAATATTAATACAATAACAGTATTATAGAATTATAATTGATTACTACTACTACTAATAATAATAATTAACATAGCGATAATTATAAAATAGTATATTGTAAATAATGATGAAAATTATAATATTAATACAATAATATTAGTATAAGATGATAATTGATTAAACTGAGAACACACTATTACAGCAGATGCATGGACTTACATTAATAATTAAGAAGAATATGTCTTTAAAATTGTTTTTTAATGGAGTATATTGATATTAGAGCTTTAATATTATTAGGAATATAATTCCATGTTTTAGGTCTTGAATAATAAGAAAGGGAATGTTAATAAAGTGTTAAATTATAGGCAGATATATGTCAATTTTCATGAGTACTGGTGAAGTCGATAATTATGTTGTGGCTGTAATGACACAGATGTTTCACTTTTTTTTTTTTTTATACATGTAAATACCAATTTGTAGCTTATTTATATCAAAAAGTTTTATGGAATTTGTTTCTTTAAAGAGAAGTTGTGTTTGGCCAAAGTATTCACTGTTTGTAATACTTTTTATTATTCTTGTAAAGTATAAATAGATGTAAGAGGTGTGTGGGGTAGGTGTTGTACCAGATAGGTGTACAATAGTATAGGTGTGCTAACACATGTGTCTTATATAACATTTTTAAAACATCAATGGACATCAATTCTTTAATTTGATATAACAGAGATACTAGCCTGGATAATTTAAGGATTTGGTTTGTTATGTAATGTTTAAAGGTCATGGTATCATCATTTGTTATTCCTAAATAATGTATGTTTATTGATTCTGTTTATAATATTCTGGGAACAAAATAGGGAGTGAAGCATTGATGGTGGCTTATTAGTAAATAGCATATAAAATTTTTGCTTAAGTTTATTGTTAATCTATTATTCAGGCATCATGTATGAAAGGTTTATAAGTCAGTGTTTGCTGTATGTATCATATCAGTAGGATTATAACTACTAATATATAAGGGGGAGTCATCTGCAGAAAGGATTGTTTTAAAGTTTTTAAATATGTAAGTACTATCATTTATATATAAGAGAAACAGGATTGGACCCAAAACACTGCCCTGTGGAACACCGTATTGAATAGGTAGAGATGAAGGTAGACAATTATGGAATTTGGTTGATTGAGTTCAGCTAATCCGATGCATGGTTGATCAGCTGACATTTTGCATCACAGAGATGAACTATTTCTCCCAGGGCTTGAAATCTGATCTGGAAATTGAGAAAAAGTATTAAATAAATAATGCAATCAAGTGATGTTGAATTAATTCTACTGCAACCCGGCCCAAAATGGTGGGAGGGGACTATTATATATACAAATATACTGTATGCATATGGGATGTGAAAGAGGAGGGAGAGAGGGAGAAGTATAGCATACTGTATGTATGTACAGTAGTGGAGAGAGAGGACAGTGTGGGGGGGGGGGGGGGCTAAAATATTGTAGGAGGAAGGGAGACTCGCCTGTAAAGACGTGCCCCCAAAGTGTTAAAGCAGATGGGTCTGATTAGGTCTGCCTGACTGTTTGATATGGACGTGTCAGGCACCACCATTTCCCCTATGTTCTTGACACCCTTTCGCCCCAGGTCTTGTATCATCCTTATCCACCCAGCCTCGTCCAGGGTTGACCTCGGGAACTCAATGCTGTATTTCCTGCAAGGAGTTCACATAGACGGTGGTTATCATCTTATAACTGTACAGGTGTAGGCTACTGTTTGGGTCCAGACAGGTGATTGACACACACTCATTCATTCATGTATTTTACTATGACTTGCGATGCTATGGTAACTCTCTCTCTCTCTCTCTCTCTCTCTCTCTCTCTCTCTCTCTCTCTCTCTCTCTCTCTCTCTCTTGCTACTACTACTACTACAATGATTTTTTACTACCACAATTCCTAACACTCATACTACTATTTATTACCATCACTAACCATTATTAATAATTCTATTACTACTACTACTATACTTATAGATTACAGTACTATTCTTCTACTTACAAAACTACTACAGCTACTGCTGTTTTGCAACAAATATAGGTAATGTCACACATTATATTATACAGTATAACCTTTTATTCTTGATATTTTTTTCTTCTCTGCATACCTGCATGTAGAGCCTTTGTAATTCATATTTTTAATTTCTAATTTTTCCTTTTCCATAGCTTATTGTATTTATTAATTTATAATCAATTTATACAACATATGGATAATTTTTATAAGTCCTTGTATGATGATGATGATATATTTTCTCAGAATTTGGAACTAATTATAATAGAAATAATCTCAGGTCAACGAGATCTTAGCTCTTTATCTAGATGTTACAATTTTGAAGATTATAAAACAGCAACAAAGTAATTTTGAAACAATTACCTTAGCATTATTCATATAAATATTAGATCACTTCATAAAAACTTTGATGTATTAAAATAATTTTTAAATTGTTTACCAAAACCACCTGATGTAATTGTTATTACTGAGACATGACTACAAGAACACACTAAGCATCTTTATTCATTGGAAGGCTATGCTTTGTATCACTTAATGAGAACTGAAAGAGAACATGGAGGGATTTCTATTTTTACTAATAATATGTTTAACACAGAATTATTGAATCAGTTTTGCTTCATTAATGAGAATACTGAAGTTTGTACTTCTAAGCTAACATTAGGTGATTCTCAGTATGTAATTTTGGTTATCTATAGGCCTAACAGTAAACATATAGGTGTCAATGAATTCACAACTATTATAAATGACCTGTTGAATAATGACATTTTCAGACTTAACAAATCATTACTAATAGGAAACTTTAACATTAATTTGCTGGAACATTCCACTCATGTTCCTACTAATTTATTCCTTAATTCCATGCAAAAACTTAATTATTTCCCACATATATCAAGACCTACATGATTTCCCAATACCCCTGAGCTTGGTCAACCCTCACTACTAGATCAAATCTGGACTAATTTTACACCTCCTTTTCTATCAGGTATCCTACATTATTATATATCACACCATCTTTCTATATTTATCAATATCCTTCAGAAATCTAGATCTAATGCCAAACATAAACTTAATTTCAGATCATTCAATATTAAAAATCATAATCTATTTACCAATGAGTTGCACAGGATAAACTGGGAAGAACTACTTAATCTAACCCCTTTAAGATTGCAGCTTAAAATTTTTTTAAGAATTATTACTAACAACGATTATTTAGCACATACTAGTCCACTCTTCAAAGAATTCAAAATCTTAAAGCTAGATGATATAACTAAACTGGAAATAGTTACATTCTTGTATAAAAATAAGAATGAAATGCATAAACTCTACCCATCTCATAATTATAGTACTTGTCACCGAGACAACCTAAACTTGCCTATTCATCGCCTTTCAAAATGTCAACATTCCACTACTTATTTGGGTCCTGTAATATGGAATTCTATTATTGCACAAATTCAGGATGCTCCCTCCCTTTACACATTCAAAAGTCGATTAAAACACAATATCATAATGAACTATTAACCAACTTACTTTTTCTTTATATTTACATGTATTTGTATATGTATGTTTGTGTGTATATGGATATTTGTATTATTTGTATGGTTTAAGTATCTTGTTAAAAGTTCACTATATATCTACTTATCTTTATATTGTATACCTGATAAATATGAATAAATGTCTCAAATGTTTCTCTTATTCAAAAACTGATTAAAAGTTATATCATAATGAGCTATTAATATATGTATTTGCATATTTAAATTTATATCTATAATGTAATATTAACCTGTTATTCCAGCATATATGGTACCTATATATATATACTTAAGCTAATGTATATAGCTATTTAATTACTAACTCATACATTCAATAACTGATTCTGTATCATTATCACATTGTTTTATCTCACTTGTATTTAGTATTAAGTGTTTATATTTTAGTATTAGTTAATTAGCATTGACATTATCATCATTACTATAATTATTGTTAATGCTGCTCAGTTATTCACTGTCAGCAAAAACTAAATTTTGCCTGAAAAGCATCGCTTTATATAGGCTAGCATTAGTTATACATGTTAAAAGTGTTCTATGTTTATACTTATATTTTTTGTATTTTGTATAACTGATAGCTATAAATAACTGTTTCAAAAGTTTCATATGTTTCTCTCTCAGTAGCCTGTTTTTCTTTATATGTAAGCAAAGATCTTGAGACAACAATTATTACTTACATGTATTATAAGTTTATATACAGTTGCAAGCATAAACACATTTTGCATCACAGACCAAGTCAGATAAACTCAACTTTCAATGCAGTCTCATTACTACAACTCTTTTCTTGCTAACTGCCAGCAGTACTGGATATATGATCTTTGTAATTTCTAGTTGATGTTTTGGTATGCATAGGTTATAAAGAAAGCTGTACATCTTCCAACTGGTCTATATCAAGGATTCATATTCTCGAGTGTACAATAAATTATAATGCTTACCATTGTGAAGGATTGATTAAGTTAGCAACCATCTCACAGGCCCAACTCACCCTATCCTCCGTCACATCTAGCAGGTATAACCTCACCCTGAAGTACCTTATATCAGGTATATTTGTGGTGATGGCCGCTGGCAATACTTCTGGTGTCACCACAACTTCTGCAAGTTAATTGGCATCATATATAGACACAGTCACGGTGAAAATCATTTGCTTGTCTATGCAAGGTTATGTACACCTGCAGGAGTACAAGCCTAATTGTAGTACAGTACTGTATTTCCACCAGATACAAGTTGGTACTGAAGGTGAAAGACAAATCAATACCACACGGTTTAAAGTACAAATCTGACCTATTGTGCAGTAAATATATCGTAATCAGAAAAAAAATAACAACCTAATTCATATACAGTACAGACCAAAAAAATTGTGTGAATGAAAGAAGTGGCATTGTATTGTACTTCTATGAGTGGTATTGCCCGGGTGACCAAAGCCGTTCCCAGGGACTCACCCGTGGGGAATTTGTGATGGTTTGGCCCCCATAGCTTCCTTCCTTGGTAGCCCTGGGGGGGTAGTCCCATGATGTAGACCCCACCACTCCAGGACAGTATATAGCCCTAAAGATAATCACAGGCTGCACACCTACAACACCTATAGACCACTTGTACCATGAAACCAAAGGGTATTTATTGAAAGAATTTCCGTTTTGTAGCAGTGTTGCCAGATACGGCTAGGTCCCAGTATTTTGCCCTGGTTATTTCTTGTACTTTACCACGGTTATTTCCCGGTAGTTTGACCAGGTTTGGTCCCAGTAGTTTGCCCAGGTTAGGTCCCGGTAGTCTGCTGTGGTCTAGGTTAGGTTAGGTAAGGTCAGGCTTTTGGAGATAGAGAGAGAGAGAATAGTACTCACTGAGGTACGTCAGGTATTTGCATGAAGTAGAGGTAATAAGCTCCATGAACAAGGTAGCCTGGTGGTTAGATGAGATGCTGAGGCTGATTTCTGTCAGGGAGTGTACCCGTTGTAGCCTTGACAACACACAGTCACTCAATTGACCAGTGTACTCACTCAGGTCTTGACTCCTGAAGGGGATAAATTATAATTAAAATATAATTATTCAGTTCTTGGAATAATTATTTTTTTTTCGCCCTGTGTTATTTCAAATATATACTGTACTGTACTATCTGAACTGTAATCTTTTGTTTATGGGTAATATATGGGTAGTACAGTAGTGAACCATTAGAAATCAGTAATGTTTCACCCCCCAAAAAATGAAAATAAATAAATAAATCAGTCTAATTCCGCATGTGAATCAACTTACGTAATTAACCCAAAAGATTAGAAAAAAATGAGAAAAATCATCTAAAACACCGAATGAAATGTGTTTTATCTGTTATCTCGTCTCTGCATCCCCTTCCTTCTTCCAAATCTCAACTTGTTATAGTATTATGGTAATATTACACAACCACTTAAACACACTTAGCTAGTATCATATATATTCACTAATACATTTACCATGTACACAAAGTTAAAGTTGCAGGGTTTTAGTTCTGGTATCTATCTCTGATGAGATACTCTCCAGAACGTCAGCCAGGCAAGCCCAACTCCCCACCATGGTGCCCAGCCATGGCAGTAACCATGGTACTACATGGTACTACACAAATACAGAACTCAGTCACACAATACATAGTACACAGTGTTCAGGCACATAGATATCACACACACAGTACTTTGAAACAGAACTGTCACAGAAAATTATTATTTATATAACTGTTTATATAACATTCATATATATATATATATATATATATATATATATATATATATATATATATATATATATATATATATATATATATATATATATATATATATATATATATATATATATATATATATATATATATATATATATATATATATTGTAACAGAAATGTGTTAAGAGTTGAAATGTCTACTGGAGCACTTTTATCTTAACTTAACTTCACTTTTAAGGCCTCAGTAAACTACTGTTAGTGTTTAACAGGAAATTTTTAGCCTTAACAACTGTTTGCTATGTTAATAAGTTTTGTGTATACCGGCTCAGCTAACATGTATATGGTATAGCAAGGGTGGATTTCATTACCATTTCAGTCACACATGGATCACAAAGAGTTCTCAGTAACATAAACTTGTAGTACTTACCCGACCTTACTCAGGAGTTGGTCAACAATAGGGTGTATGTCTTCAGTAGGGTGATAATAGATCTGCCAAAGGTGGAACTCTATGCAGACATGACGGTCTAGTGATGCCAATAGACAGTTTAGACTGGCAGGGTTCCCGGTAATATTGAGTATTACTTGTGTAGGAGGAAGATGACAAAGCAGCTTTCTATATGTTTCTATTCTCCCGTCTTTGATTTCTATAGGACCATAATCACCCTCGTGTCTAAGAAAATCATCATCATCATCCTGGGTACCAACTCTTGCACCATAAAGAGGGAAATTGTCAGACATCACGTTGAGGACGTCGTTTGTACACTTCGTGTCTTCAATGACATCTAACCACTGTTCCCGTTTGCTTACTCCTGCCTGTTTCAGAAGATTCACCACGTCCTTCACCATGATGGAATTCCATTCGTGAGATATCATGCCAACCAGTATTTGTAAAAGATTCTGCATTTTAGGAAGTTGGATTTGACCAGCACCAGGTGTTGTCATCATGATAATGATGACATTGTCTGTCTCTTTGGGTTGTTGTTGAAGTTCCTCAAGCTGTCTGTCCAAGCAGCCCCGTGTCTCTTTGGGTTTCTTGAGCTTCTTTATAAGATTCTGCATTTTAGAACGTAGGATTTGACCTACACCAGGTGTTGACACCACTATATTGGTGACATTACCTGTCTCATCTGGTTTCTGGAGCTTCTTTATACTCTCCATTATGTATAAGGCCCCATACATCTCTTGGAAGCCTTTATGGGGTACAGAGTAGCAATCTAAGTCAACCCCTCGTAGTCCTTTTATAGTCCTAGTTTCCATAAAGGCTGCCATCATTTCGTCAGGTGGTAGTTCCAGTGTGACACATTCAGACCTGAGCTTGTTTACACTCTCCTCCTGTAGAGTCAGCTGGTCATGTGTAAGTGCTATAAACATCTCACAATACAATGCTGACAGCCAATTCTCAACCTTATCCAGCCGTTTACGATGGCCAAAGTCTTTGGTAAGATCATTATCATTTAGTCTTCTCTCCAACTTCTCTAGAGTCAGTTCGTGAATATAATTGTAGAGCTCTGTCTGTGTCGTGTTCCGGTTCATTTTATGTGGCCAAGAGTACATCAAAATTGCTACAATGCTGAGGTTAAGAGGAAGCCTGAAATGCTCCTTTCTCTCGACATCCAGCTGCTTAATGCACTGATTAATGTCATCTGTGGTGGGAGGTGTAGGGGTGGTATCAGGGCAAGCTTTATGAAGTTCGTCAAGATAACGATGTAAGAAATCTTCCCTCTGCCCCATAGGGATACCAACTAGCTCAACCTCCACCCGATAGTATGTATCGGGAATGAGCTGCAGTCCCTCTTGCAAAGCCTCTGGGCGAGTGGTGAACATCACAGTACATTTTGGGTTTCCTTGCATATGATCAAGAATGTCTCGAATCAGTTTTCGGGAAGATTCATTGACCTCGTCTATCCCATCAATGATGACAAGAAGTGACGACTCCTTGACTAGTTTTGACAGAAGTTCTTTGTATTCGGGAGTTGATGGTTGAAAAAGAAACTGTATTAGATCAGCATAAGAAGAAAGATGTGAGTCCCGACACCGTACCTTAAGTAGCAATTTATATTCATTTAAGCCTCTGATGCTGTCGCTGCTAGTCTTTGACCATTCTGTGGTCATGTGTGCGACCAGGGTCGTCTTACCACTTCCTGCCAGACCCTCCACCACTAAAACTTGAGGTTGTGTTGATCGGCCTTGAGCTAGTTTTATGAGATCAAGGTGATCCACATTATTTTCTTTGCCCTCCAGTCTTACTTGCATGAATTTAGTTTTGGTGTATATTTTTTCAGTTTTTAATAACACCTTGCTGGTAGTGAGGAAGTCTAGTGGTGCAACATACTTTTTATATGTAGTATGTTGCTTCAGTTGTTCAGCCAATCTACTGATGATGTGTTCTTGGAGATCTGAATGATAATCTCTCAGAAAGTCTTTCAGGTCTAGAGGTTCATCTGTGATCCTATTCATGGCTATTTCTAAGTTCTCAATTTCCTCCTTCAGCTCTGCGTCACTTCTACCAAATCTTTCCTTTGCTTTAGTCAGTGTAGCAATGAGATCTTCCCGCAGTTTCTTGGTCTTCTCTTCAAATTCAGTTTCTGTCATCTCGAGTGATTCATGCATGGCATTATTTCGTGCCATTTTGATCTGATATAAAAGATTCTCGAGTTCATCACCATCACTAAACCAAGCTGTGTCATTGAGACGGGCCATATTTATGCAGTAAAGTTTTATAAAAATCAGCAATAATGTTATGTCATATGTTTCACAACTATTGTCGTTTTTCACTTTATCTTTCTGAGTCTTGTCGAGTTTTGGGTGCCTTTTCTTGTCTTCCAAAATATAGTTGGTCTTTGAGGTTGATGGGTCAAGGCGCTTCACGTAGGTAATAAAATCGTCCTTAGGGTCCTTCCCTGGAGTACCCCATTTAAGTACTATTTTCATCACTTCTTTAGCGGCGGCTTCCAGGTTCATTATAACCTTGCACCCATACTTCATTGTACTCAGAGACATGTTGGAGATAAAACTGCAGCCACACCTGGAGAGTACATGTACACTTACTAACAAAATTGCTGTTGTCTCAACGAAATCACTTGCACATAACACTTGGAGACACACACCATTCCCAATTTTACCACTGACAGGTCTGTGTTGCCAGGTCTGTTGGACAGAATTTCCCCAGCTTTAGCATCAGAATTTCACTTTTTACCTCAAAAAATTCCTGATTACTCTTGAAGGTAATCGCACATTTACCATCTTGATATTTAATGTCTGCCTCAAGGTCGTACCTCAAGCATCAGGAATGGGTTAATTGTCTACACCAAAAGGTATTTTAAACTAGTAATGCCTGCATTTCTGAGAAAAGGAATGTGCTGTGATTTCAAGATTAAGATCTTTTATAATTTGTTCTTCCTTTCTTTCCTGTTTTACAACACATACTCCAGTGGTCCCATTCTGAAGGTTACAAAGTTAAATACGTAACACTAAATTCACACTTGTTTTCTCGTTTTCACTGCTGTTGTAACTGTCATAAAGACTATGGTTACAACATAATTTCATCTAACTCAGTGTAGAACAGAGAGACAGACTAAGAACTGTACAGAGTCACAGACAACAGCCAAGCGTAGGCTACAAGGGTCATTATCTAGGCAGGATGTAATGTTGCCAGTTGTACTTTTAAGGTGTATTATGCACATCAATAGATACATTGTTGATAAACTGAAATTCGTTATTATCAGCATGTCTTACAGTACTTGTTGGCAGGGTAAAGTTTATATCAATAAATGTGTCGACTATTGTTATATTTTATACGACTTTTATTATAAGATTTATCTGGCACCCTAGAAGGAAGTGAGTCTAGATAAGTGTCTAGAGAAAGTAAGTCTCTCTCTCTCTCTCTCTCTCTCTCTCTCTCTCTCTCTCTCTCTCTCTCTCTCTCTCTCTCATACACACAAAAGTTAATCATCTAAGAATTTCCAGCGCATTACCAAGAAAATAGTTATTAATTATAGAGAAAAACTAAAGTCAAATTGAAGGAGATGGAACAGGAAAGGAAGTTATAAGAAAGACACAGAGGATTGGAATAAAGGAAAAAAAAAAAAGAGGGACAGCTGGGAGGAGCAAGGAAAAGTAGGAGAAAAGCTAAGAAGGGAGAAAGTAGGAATAAACAAAAAAAGAAAGAGAGAAGAAACGGAAAACAATGTATAGAAAGAAGAGAGAACATATAAAATGAATGTGGTAGATAATTTAATTAAGGATGTAAAAGGCAGTAACTGAAGTGAAGATATTAAAAGCTGTAACTGCCATAGCCAGGACTGAAAGACCCTATAGAATGAAGGAGAAGGTTATATAAAGGAGAGACAGCAAGCATGAAGGGGGTTTAGGGGGGTGCGGGAGTAGGGGGACAGGCTTTGGGGGGTTTAGGGGTGTGTGGGAATAGGGGACAGGACTGAGAGAGAGTGTGTGTATGTGTGTGTACTGAGAGAGAGTGTGTGTGTGTGTGTGTGTACTGAGAGAGAGAGTCTCTCTCTCTCTCTCTCTCTCTCTCTCTCTCTCTCTCTCTCTCTCTCTCTCTCTCTCTCTCTCTCCCTGTTTGTTTATGTGCGTGTGTACTGAGGGAGTCAGATAATGTCTCTCTGTGTGTGTGTGTGTGTGTGTGTGTGTGTGTGTGTGTGTGTGTACTAAGAGCGAGAGAAAGTGAGAGAATCTCTCTCTCTCTCTCTCTCTCTCTCCCTGTTTGTTTATGTGCGTGTGTACTGAGGGAGTCAGATAATGTCTCTCTGTGTGTGTGTGTGTGTGTGTGTGTGTACTAAGAGCGAGAGAAAGTGAGAGAATCTCTCTCTCTCTCTCTCTCTCTCTCTCTCTCTCTCTCTCTCTCTCTCTCTCTCTCTCTCTCTCTCTCTCTCTCTCTCTCTCTGTGTGTGTGTGTGTGTACTGAGAGAGAGATAAAGTGAGAGAATGTCTCTTTCACACACACACACACACAGTTCCCAGACATCCATTATTCATTACCATACAGACTAAGTCATTAAGATTGTTGGTTAATAAGTTTATAGTATTGCTAATTATTGTTGTTAATTAGAGTACATTATAAATTTTGTCTATATAAATACTGTATTAGGAATTTATTATTATTATTACATATATTTTAATTGTAATAATATTAATATATTTTTCATTATATATTTATATAATTATATATTTATTTATTAATATACTCGCAAGAAAATGAGTAACACCAGAACATATTTACATTTTTCTCAATTAAGAATAAGTTTGTGGGCTATGCAAGTACAGACATTATTATTATTATTATTATTATTATTATTAATTTTTTTTTTTTATTATTATTATTATTATTAATATTATTGTTATTATTATTATTATTATTATTTTTTTTTTTTTTATTATTATTATTAATATTATTATTATTATTATTATTATTATCATTATACAGGAGTGACTATAATTTTATGTCTAATTTACTCTTATATCTCATCAACCAACCAACCAGACAACCAACTACCAACACTTTCCTTCCATCGTAGTAAATATCTTGGTAATAAAGAACAACACGTGTATGATATTGCACCACCACATTATAATAATAATAATAATAATAATAATAATAATAATAATAATAATAATAATAATCTTGGTAATAAAGAACAACACGTGTATGATATTGCACCACCACATAATAATAATAATAATATTAATAATAATAATAATAATCTTGGTAATAAAGAACAACACGTGTATGATATTGCACCACCTCATAATAATAATAATAATAATAATAATAATAATAATAATCTTGGTAATAAAGAACAACACGTGTATGATATTGCACCACCTAATAATAATAATAATAATAATAATAATAATAATAATAATAATAATAATCTTGGTAATAAAGAACAACACGTGTATGATATTGTACCACCACATAATAATAATAATAATAATAATAAAGAACAACACGTGTATGATATTGCACCACCTTATAATAATAATTGAGTGGGTTGAGTTGACGTAAGGTGTTGTATGATTATTATAGTTTGTTGTGATACTGATTTATTTGTACGATGGAAGGAAAGTGTTGTTGGTTATTTGACTGTGACTGTTGTAGAGGTAATTCACAATGACGTGAAGAAAAACCCACTATCTGTTATATAAAAAGTGGGTTTTTCTCAGCAGGATTGTGACTGTACACACACACACACACACACACACACACACGCACACACACACACACACAGCCTATACATTCCCGAGGTTGACATAAAAAAAACACACGCACACTCACGCACACACAGAGGATCGAATCTTTTGATCTCACACACACACACACACACACACTGTACCTCCTGCCTCACTCCTCCACTACCTCAAATACTTAATTATTACATTGTTTTGGGTGGTAAATTAATCTGGAGCAAATGATTCCTCCAAACTATTTTTCCAGGCAAAAGGACACCATTACTATTATAGTTTAGTATTAAAGGGATATATAGCACATTGCTTTGGGTGGTAAAATAATCTGGAGCAAATGATTCGTCCAAACTATTTATCCAGGCAACAAGGCATCATTATATTTATTGATTGGTATGTAAGAGAGAATGTGTGTGTGGTGTGGTGTGATGTGTGAGAGAATGTGTGTGTGTGATGTGTGAGAGAGAATGTGTGTGTGTGTGATGTGTGAGAGAGAATGTGTGTGTGTGTGATGTGTGAGAGAGAATGTGTGTGTGTGATGTGTGAGAGAGAATGTGTGTGTGTGTGATGTGTGAGAGAGAATGTGTGTGTGTGTGTGAGAGAGAGAGAGAGAATGTGTGTGTGTGTGATGTGTGAGAGAGAAAATGTGTTTGTGTGTGTGTGTGTGTGAGAGAGAGAATGTGTGTGTGATGTGTGAGAGAGAATGTGTGTGTGTGATGTGTGAGAGAGAGAGAGAATGTGTGCGTGTGTGTGTGTGAGAGAATGTGTGTGTGTGTGTGTGAGAGAGAGAATGTGTGTGTGTGATGTGTGAGAGAGAATGTGTGTGTGTGTGATGTGTGAGAGAGAATGTGTGTGTGTGATGTGTGAGAGAGAATGTGTGTGTGTGGTGTGTGTGTGTGTGTGAGAGAGAATGTGTGTGTGGTGTGTGTGTGAGAGAGAATGTGTGTGTGTGTGAAGTGTGAGAGAGAATGTGTGTGTGTGTGTGTGTGTGTGTGTGTGTGTGTGAGAGAGAGAATGTGTGTGTGGTGTGTGTGTGAGAGAGAGAATGTGTGTGTGTGTGATGTGTGAGAGAGAATGTGTGTGTGAGAGAGAGAATGTGTGATGTGTGAGAGAGAATGTGTGTGTGTGTGTGAGAGAGAGAGAGAATGTGTGTGTGTGTGTGTGTGTGAGGGAGGACATGTGTGTGTGTGTCTGTGTGTGTGAGGGAGGACATGTGTGTGTGTGTGTGTGTGAGGGAGGGAGGGAGGACACCTTGTGTGTGTGTGTGTGTGTGTGAGGGAGGATGTGTGTGTGTGTGTGTGTGTGTGTGTGTGAGGGAGGACATGTGTGTGTGTGTGTGTGTGTGTGTGTGTGTGTAAGGGAGGGAGGGAGGACAAGTGTGTGTGTGTGTGTGTGTGAGGGAGGACATGTGTGTGTGTGTGTGTGTGTGAGGGAGGACATGTGTGTGTGTGTGTGTGCGTGTATGTGTAAGGGAGGGAGGAAGGACATGTGTGTGTGTGTGTGTGTGTGTGTGTGTGTGTGTGAGGGAGGAAATGTGTGTGTTTGTGTGTGTGTGTGTAAGGGAGGACATGTGTGTGTGTGTGTAAGGGAGGAAATGTGTGTGTGTGTGTGTGTGTGTGTGTGTGTAAGGGAGGACATGTGTGTGTGTGTGTAAGGGTGGACATGTGTGTGTGTGTGTGTAAGGGAGGACATGTGTGTGTGTGTGTGTAAGGGAGGACATGTGTGTGTGTGTGTGTGTGTGTGTAAGGGAGGACATGTGTGTGTGTGTGTGTGTAAGGGAGGGGGGAAGAATGTGTGTGTGTATGTGTGTGTGTGAGGGAGGACATGTGTGTGTGTGTCTGTGTGAGGGAGGACGTGTGTGTGTGTGTGTGTGTAAGGGATGGAGGGAGGACATGTGTGTGTGTGTGTGTGAGGGAGGAAATGTGTGTGTGTGTGTGTGGTGTGTGTGTGTGAGAGAATGTGTGTTGTGTGAGAGAGAATGTGTGTGTGTGTGTGTGAGAGAGAATGTGTGTGTGTTGTGTGTGTGAGAGAGAATGTGTGTGTGTGTGATGTGTCTGTGTGAGAATGTGTGTGTGTGTGATGTGTGAGAGAGAATGTGAGTGATTAAAGTGTTCGAGAGAATAGTTGTAAAAAGATTAAACGAGTATCTAGAGTCTAATACACATTATAATACCAAACAACACGGATTTAGACATGGCCGATCATGCTTATCGCAACTATTGCAACACCGTATGGATGTGCTTCAATCACTCGAAAAGGACGCCACTGTCGATGTCATTTATCTTGATTTTTCCAAGGCTTTCGATAAAGTGGATCATCAAATACTATTAAGAAAGTTATCACATATTGGAATCAAAGGGAAAATGCTCAAATGGATACACTGTTTTCTAGAAAACAGGAACCAATCAGTTGTCGTAGAAGGCACTAAGTCTGACAAAAAAACTGTGTTGAGCGGAGTTGCACAAGGGTCGGTCATTGGCCCTATTATGTTCCTGATATTTATGGGCGATATAGATACCAACGTGTCCCACTGCCTTGCCTCGTTTTTTGCAGATGACACCAGACTTCTGAGTATGGTGAAAAATAATGAGGACCAGAGATTGACACAACTAGACCTAGAAAACATTTATGAGTGGGCAAACAACAACAACATGAAGTTCAACAGTTCGAAATTTGAGTTACTGAGATACCGTCACCCAAATGTTGAAACTCCCAGCGACTACTATAGAACACCAGAAGGTAACATCATAGAACAATGTAATCATCTGAAAGATCTCGGAGTCACTATGAGCAGCGACAGTGATTTTCAGATGCAAATAGACAACGTAACTACGAAGGCAAGACAAACCATGGGATAGGTATTAAGGACCTTTAAAACAAGGGAACCCGGTGCACTCTTGATACTTTATAAAATACTTATATTACCACTGTTGGAATACTGTTGTGTGCTCTGGAACCCAAACACAGTCGGCCAGATTAGAAAAATAGAAGCAATACAACGAACGTTTACCGCAAGGATGGCTATAATGCAAGACATGAATTACTGGGAACGATTGGAATACCTGAAACTGTACTCATTGGAACGAAGACGTGAACGCTACATCATTATATATATATGGAAAATTATTAATGGATTGGTCCCTAACTTGGAAAATGGAAGTTCAATCAGAACAGTTAACCGAGGAAGAAGAGGCCTAATATGTATGATTCCACCGATATCGACGAGATGGACAAGACTGCAAACACTCAAAGAAAACTGTATAGCAGTGCGGGGGCCCCGATTGTTCAACTGTATACCACAGGAGTTGCGATCATACTCGAGCACCCTGGAAATATTTAAGAGACAACTAGACGAGTTCCTGCACACAGTAGTGGACAAACCGCCGCTACCCCACTATCATCAGACCTCGGAGGGAAACAGCCTGCTACACCAGATTGAAACGACCAACCCAAGGTGGCGCACAAGCGTGACCTAGAGCACCAGCTCTAAACTACATCACAGGAAATCACAGGTGTGTGTGTGTGTGTGTAAGGGAGGACATGTGTGTGTGTGTGTGTGTGTGGGTATAAGGGAGGACATGTGTGTGTGTGTGTGTGTGTAAGGGAGGGGGGAAGAATGTGTGTGTGTGTGTGTGTGTGTGTGTGAGGGAGGACATGTGTGTGTGTGTGTGTGTGTGAGGGAGGACATGTGTGTGTGTGTGTGTGTGTGTGTATGTGTAAGGGAGGGAGGAAGGACATGTGTGTGTGTGTGTGTGTGTGTGTGTGTGTGTGTGTGTGTGTGTGTGTGTGTGTGTGTGTGAGGGAGGACATGTGAGTGTGTGTGGTGTGTGTGTGTGAGAGAATGTGTGTGTGGTGTGTGTGTGCTAGAGAATGTGTGTGGTGTGTGAGAGAGAATGTGTGTGTGTGTGTGAGAGAGAGAATGTGTGTGTGTGTGTGTGTGTGTGAGAGAGAGAATGTGTGTGATGTGTGAGAGAGAATGTGTGATGTGTGAGAGAGAATGTGTGTGTGTGTGTGTGTGTGAGAGAGAGAATGTGTGTGTGTGGTGTGTGTGAGAGAGAATGTGTGTGTGTGTGATGTGTTTGTGTGAGAATGTGTGTGTGTGTGATGTGTGAGAGAGAATGTGTGTGATGTGTGTGTGTGAGAATGTGTGTGTGTGTGATGTGTGAGAGAGAATCTATGTGTGATGTGATGTGTGAGAGAGAATGTGTGTGTGTGATTAATGAGGGGTGTTCCTCAAGGTAGTGTGCTGGGTCCAGTCTTGTTCAGTGTCTACACTGCAGATTTGTCTGCGGTGCTGGAAAGCCATGGAGTAAAATTCAAACTATTTGCTGACGACACACAGTTTTGTCTGTCGTTTGCGAATGTACGAGAGGTGGAGGATCGATTGAGTGCGGTGATGTTGGATGTTAGACAGTGGATGAACTCGAGACAATTAAAACTAAATGAGGATAAAACAGAGTGTTTATTTGTTGGCCGTGAGCTGGACCGTGTTAGAGTGAACGTTCAGTCATTGAGTGTGAACAACACAGACATTAGAGTGGGTGATCAGGTGAAGAATCTTGGTGTATTATTGGATACTGAATTGCAAATGAAAGATCAGATAAGTCATGTTGTGAAAGTGGCTGGTTATCATCTGAGGAACATATCTTTTATAAAGAAATACTTGGATGAAAACTCCATAAAGAAATTGATAAGCAATCACGTAATTAGTAAACTGGACTATAGCAATTCTGTATATTATGGCCTACCAAACTACTTATTAAAGAAACTACAGTTGATTATGAACAGAGCTGCGAGACTCATAAAAGGCCGCTCACGAAGAGATAGGGTAACCCCTATACTAATTGAATTGCATTGGCTACCAGTGAAAGCTAGAATAGTGTACAAGCAGTGTGTTATGGTGCGTCAAGCGATTAGACATGGTAAGCCAAAGTACGTGAGAGACATGCTTACGGATTTCCGCACAGACTCCGATATTATCTTACGACATAACGATGATGTGTATAGACTAATGGAGCCCAGGTTCTATAAAGAAGCTGGACGCCGAGCATTTGTAAATTGTGCTCCTCGTTTGTACAATGCTCTACCAGCAAATGTCAAAATGGCAGAAACAGTGGACGTCTTTAAGAAGAGACTGAAGACATACCTCTTCACTGAGGCTTATGATTTGGAAAATGAGGTGATTAGAGAAGAGTATAGATGCTGATTCGACATGGGCGGCTTCGAGAGCCCCTTGGATGGGGCTGTAAGCTGCCGGGAATCTGCACATAAGTAACATAAGTAAGTGATGTGTGAGAGAGAATGTGTGTGTGGTGTGTGTGTGAGAGAGAGAATGTGTGTGTGTATGAGAGAGAGAATGTGTGTGTGTGATGTGTGAGAGAGAATGTGTGTGTGAGAGAGAGAGAATGTGTGTGTGTGTGTGTGTGTGAGAGAGAGAGAGAGAATGTGTGTGTGTGTGTGTGTGTGTGTGAGAGAGAGAGAGAGAGAATGTGTGTGTGTGTGTGTGTGTGTGTGTGTGTTTGTGTGTGTGTGTGTGATGTGTGAGAGAGAATGTGTGTTTGTGTGTGTGTGTGAGAGAGAGAGAGAATGTGTGTGTGTGTGTGTGTGTGATGTGTGAGAGAGAATGTGTGTGTGTGTGTGTGTGTGTGTGTATGTGTGAAAGAGAGAGAGAGAATGTGTGTGTGAGAGAGAGAATGTGTGTGTGTGATGTGTGAGAATGTGTGTGTGAGAGAGAATGTGTGTGTGTGTGAGAGAGAATGTGTGTGTGTAATGTGTGAGAGAGAATGTGTGTGTGTGATGTGTGAGAGAGAATGTGTGTGTGTGTGATGTGTGAGAGAGAATGTGTGTGTGTGTGTGTGTGTGTGTGTGTGTGTGTGTGTGTGAGAGAATGTGTGTGTGTGTGTGTGAGAGAGAGAGAGAATGTGTGTGTGTGATGTGTGAGAGAGAATGTGTGTGATGTGTGAGAGAGAATGTGTGTGTGTGTGTGATGTGTGAGAGAGAATGTGTGTGATGTGTGAGAGAGAATGTGTGTGATGTGTGAGAGAGAATGTGTGTGTGTGTGTGATGTGTGAGAGAGAATGTGTGTGTGTGTGTGTGTGTGTGTGTGTGTGTGTGTGTGTGAGAGAGAGAGTGTGTGGTGTGTCTGAGAGAGAATGTGAGTGTGTGTGATGTGTGAGAGAGAATGTGTGTGTGTGTGTGTGTGTGTATGTGTGTGTGTGTGAGAGAGAGAGAATGTGTGTGTGTGTGTGTGTGAGAGAGAGAGAGAATGTGTGTGTGTGATGTGTGAGAGAGAATGTGTGTGATGTGTGAGAGAGAATGTGTGTGTGTGTGTGATGTGTGAGAGAGAATGTGTGTGCGTGTGTGATGTGTGAGAGAGAAGAAATAAATCTGCCACCTGCAATGCCGAGCGTGCAAGAAATTCATACATGTGAACTGTACACAACACCCTGAAGATAACATTGACAACTGTGTTGGAAGTGATGCAGTGCAAGTCGCTGAAGAACAAAATGACACAACTAACAAAATAAATGTCCAAAATAATGACCAGAAAAAGAAGAGCAAAATATGCTATCACTATAAAAATAACCAGTGTAAATTTGGTCGTAAGGGACGTGAATGCCCCTTTGCTCACCCAAAACTTTGTAACAGGTTTAAAATCAATGGTCGTGATCCTGTTAGAGGATGTAAACATGGTGACAAATGTAAATACCTACACCCACCTATATGCTATGGCTCAGAAAAGAAAAGAGAATGCCTAAACTTGGAGTGCAAAAGGCTCCACCTGAAAGGCACTCGTCGATACACACCTAAAATGCCTACAGATGAACAGCAAAACACAGACTACCCACCACCAGTTACTGGCGCAGCTATACCGTCGCCAAATAACCAAACACAGAGTGAGTCAACAAATCCGTACAAACAAAGCCCAGAAAATTGGGTAAACCAACCAACCTACTCAGCAACACTTGTCCCACAAAGAGAGGTTACGTGGTCCAACCAACAAACTCGCTCAGCTACAGCTACGTCTGCACCAATAAGACAAGATACGTGGGTAAGCCAATCTCCACAAACTGACACTACAATGCATTTTTTAGTGCAACAGATACAACAGATGCAACAAGTGCAACAACAAATAATACAGGCACTAAAAAGGCACCAGACCCAGTGGTACATGCCCCCACCACAGAGACCACAGTAAAAACAAACAAACATATGGGCTGCTCTCAATACACAATAATTACATTAAATGTAGCAGGCCTATTACCCTATAAATTTAGAGGCAAAGTTAAGCTACTTGCAGAAATGGCTCAAGTAGACAACGCCCTCATATTATCCTTAACGGAATCTCATCTTACTGAAAACATAAGAGAAGCTGAAATGTACATAGAAAATTACACATCTTTTCGAACTGACAGATCGGATCAAAGAAAAAAAGGGGGTATTGTTACGTACGTAAATAATCACTTTGCAGCTCTCACCCAGGTTTTATTCTCAGAGTCAAATTCCTATACAGAGATCCAAGTACTAAATATCGTAGCCTGTAACATGATCTACATTACTATGCATGCCCGACCTCCAAGTTTATGGATCAACTAACGAAAATGAAAGACATCATAGACAATCTACCCCCACCCCTCCCCACAATAGTACTCACTGGGGACTTGAACTTCCCGCGAATAAACAGGGAAACAGAGACCATCTATGGAGGAACAGAGGAAATGAGAAACCAAGCAGAGGACCTCATAAGCTTAACTAGAGAGTTCTATCTCAATCAACATGTTAACACACCCACAAGAGGAGAGAACATACTCGACATAGTAATGACCAACAATGATGATCTATTCCATAGCCTCACAGTAAATAAAACACATTTATCAGATCACAATGTTATCACAATAACTACAAATATTTTTTCCGACACACAAAGTAGACCTCTAGGACCCACAAAAGCAAACTTTAATCAACTAAACTTCTTCAGTGAGTCTACACGCTGGGACGATATTAAAAGTGAGCTTGGCAATGTGGACTGGGATGTACAGTTGAAACAATCTTGTCCCGAAGACCAGTATAACAAACTGCTGGAAATTTGCCTAGAAGCCTCGAAAAAACACGTACCAGCCAGAAAATCGACAAAACAAAAAAATATACCACGAGACCGCAGATTACTCATGCGAAAGCGCACAATACTAAGAAAGAAACTGAGAGGTAGCACAAGTACAATAAATAAAAATCATATAGAAGCCAACATTGCATGCATTGAGGATAAACTTAGACTATCCATCGATATGGAGAATAATAGGAAAGAAATTCAAGCCATTTCCTGTATCAAAACAAACCCCAAATACTTTTACAAATATGCTGCAAACAAATCTAAAGTAAAAACAGGAATCGGTCCACTAAAGGATACAAATAACCAAACCAGGGAACTACCTGAGGAGATGGTTGAAATTTTACGACTTCAATATGAAGGTGTCTTTAGTCAACCTGACGCAAACAGTAAAATCGACTCTCCAGCCAACTTCTTCCACGTAGTACCCTCGCCAAACCTTACAGACATTGTATTCACCCCAAACGACATAGTAAAGGCAATCAAGGAAATAAGAAACAATGCAGCAGCAGGACCAGACCAATTCCCAGCCTTATTCCTAAAGAATTGTGCAGAGGAGCTCAGTGTACAGCTCCGGACAGATCAAGGGACCCCACCTCTTCCACCAGCTACTTGGTGTGAGCCTCAGTGGATCTGGTATCACTGGCAGGTGGAGGGGGGGAGGGGAGAAATGTGGGCGGAGTTATATAGGGGGTAATATGGAGGCGTTACCAATGTTGAGCCATCCAGAAATTTGAATCCCGAACCACTTGTGATCATGGATGTGAACCACTCACTGGAAGGTGGTAGGAGGGGTTGGGTTGAGGAGAGGGTGTAAAGCTTCACAAGTGATCGAGTAGTAGTATTATATATGGAGAGAATTATTGGATCAAGTAGCTAAAGATTATAAACGAACAAAGCCGACTGTCGCCTTTATTATGTTTTCTTCTGTAATCTAAATCCAACTCTGATGCTACATTCTATAGGATATTATTTATTATTTGAAATGAATCCAGATTTTACATAATACAATTCACACGACACCATTATTTTATGACTAATATATCAAGCCATGCACCACCTACACAGTGTTGAAATAAATTTCAAGTAAATCCTTTATCGTTACCCTGTATTATTCACGACATTTTCTAAGAAACTTTTAGTGTGTAACTGGTTACCAAAGGATAATAGTTATATAGTGTAAGTTAATCTTTACCCAATAACCACTCCATCTGTTCTCCACCACCCCATCCTCCCTTATTCCATTCGCTGTTTCCTCTCCCTCCTTCCCAGCAATCCTTTACTCTCCACCTTACCACCATCACCAACATTCTGTGTGTTGCTGCATAATCTGTTAATGCGCAAACAAGACCAGAATAGAAATAAAAGTGATATTTGGTATGCAAATACAATCCGTTATATATGACGAATATATTTATTACCCTTATTTATTTATCTGAGGTCAACATTCAGACGCCGGTGTAAGTGAACCAATCACAAGATTTAGAGGATATTGTGTCAGCACTAATGTTATTACTAATTAAAACAGGGAAAAATTGAAATAAGACATTTATTGGTTATTGTTTACATGACTTGTCAGTTTAGGTGAAAACTCCACAAGTCCTCGTTACGAAGCCTTCCACACCCATAACCCAACTGTGACTGTAGGCACCACACTGTAAATGATGAACACGTTATATGTATAGTTGTTGTTATTAATTGGTGTCATACAATTATAATACCTGTTAACTTAATATAACCTCAAGTTTTTACTTCGACCTCACGTTTGCATTAAGCATGTGTAATGTTTTTTTTTATTATTATTATCACCTGGATATGTATTGCTTTAGACCCTTAGCCACGATGAGATACAGTGTATACACTATTTATATACGGTACACTTCTATGAACACATTAAGGCTTGAAATACTGTAGATTACATATTTCATGTTCTTACTCATCAATTTGTTACTAGTATCGTGTCCAGCCACCCTCCTTCTCAATGACAGCCTGCAGTCGCTCGGGCATTGAGGCACCATGCCTTCTCACTATATCGGGTTTTCCCCGAAAAATCTCCCACTGTGCTCTGGTGTGCCGTAACAACTCTGCTGTGGTTCTCTCTCGTTCCGGCTCCCACGTGTTAACAATAGAACCCCATAGATTTTCTATGGGGTTCATATCACAGTTCTAACTAGACCAATCTATCACCTGCAAATTATCTTGAGCAGCAAACCATTCTTGAACTATCCTGGCCATATGGATAGGGCATCGGTCGTGTTTAGGACAGATGAGGGTGAGTAGTTGAAAAGAAATTAAAAACAATTAGTATATCTGCTTCATTATATTGCATTTGATCTATTAAATAAAGACACTGTCTATTGTTCACCCCTGTAGAGAGATACTGATTATTATCATTGGATATTAAGCAACAAATAACGGAGCCGAGACAATCCCTTTACTGTCTTCAGCTCTCCCTGTATTCTTTTCGCCCCTCATGCTGGCAGTCCCCCTCTTTATCTCCTTTTCTCGCTGTAAAATAAATAAACTTATGCCTATATCTTTCAAGTAACTGGCAACCTCACACAACCTCCTCTCACTTGTCTTCTCTCTCTCACACTCCCCCTTCCTTCCTTGCCTTCTGTAGTATTCTTTATCTTTTCTTTATCATATTTTTAACCTTCTCATTCGTTCTTTCAAAGTTTTAATCACATAGGCCTTTCTCCCTTATCACCTATAGTGCTTCAAATTTATGCAAGCGAAATGCTGCGGCTGGGATAATATGGTTAATACCGTTTTGGTTCTTTGTATTCTGTGGATTTACAAAACAACTAGAAATTCATAGCGAAGGATATGATAATAGTTATGTAGAACAAGTGTTGGCAGATACACATTCTTGACGGGATAATCCCAGCCACAGCATTTCGCCTTCTTAAAACAGAAGGACTATAGGTTTCATGCATTGCCATTTGCCAGTCTGTTGCTAGTCAGAATATTAACTTGTTAAACCATTTTGCAGGAAAGAGAAATATATTTTTTTTAAGTTACTTATGGGCATTATTTAGATATATTAACTTACTTTTACTTACGTCCAGCATTACTGTACAGAACATGTGACACAATAAGGACCACAAGGACAGTAATGGTGGTCAACGTGATTCTCATTAATCTCTCTATATGCTACTGAAAACAATGTTTTATGCTCAACTACAGAATTATGTTCTCAGCATGATAATGATAGCCAAAGATAATGAAAACAATATAAACAAATTAACATTTATTGCACAACAAATATGCTTATGCCTCGGTGCTACTGTTTCAAGAGAGTAACCAGCCCACACTGAATCACATGGAACCTGAAAAGTTTGAATACAAGATCAATTATATATATATAAATACAATACCATATTATATCTGTTTGTCTATCTACGTCTTTGTGTATATGGCACTTTTATTAATATTCATGATCAGCACTGTGAAATATAAATTTAAATTTATTTGGCAAAGCAGAGGACACTGACTAGTATGGCAACCTACCATACGGAAGACCTCCACGTTGCACTACACACCGCAGAAGCCGATGCACAGACCTTGCTGTCAGCGAGAGGACCATCAGGAGAGTGTTGCACGAAGCGGGGGTGCATCACCGGACTCCAGCAAACAAGGAATTTTTGACTGACCAACATCGCGAGGGAAGGCTACGGTTTGCCCAACAATATGTTGACAAGCCAGAGGAGTTTTGGAAGAGAGTGATCTGGACGGATGAGAAAACCTTCTCATCTTCGTGTCACGGAAGGCGCCACTGCTGGAGGAGAAATGATACTCGGTGAGTATAATTTTTGAGGTTGTCGTTTCTATAAACTATTCAGTCATAAGCAACCATAAGAATATACTCCAATAAAAAATTACTGCCGGGTGATAACCAGTATCGTTACAACGTCAGCAACATTAACAAAAACAGATACTGCTGTAAGTCCATTCAGAGTAAATTACTTTTGGCATATAGGGTTGCGCAATATTATTATTTTTTACAGTGTAAAGTATTTTGGCTAAAATAAATAACTACTTTAAAAACAAATGGGCTGGAATAATCACGCTGGCAGGAAGTCAACTACTTTAAAAAATACCCACGCTTGACTGACGTTGATTTTTATTCCCAAACTGGTATTATTTCAAGTCTTGAAAACATACATAATGTACTAAGTATCAGGAACACCAGTATTGAATCCTAAAAGAGGAAATTGTAACTAAGTTTTTACATTCAAAATGCACATTCAGTTAGTATGTGTCACTGCTACCAAAATACCTGAACTATGGCACATAGACCAACAAAGACAACCTACCAAATATTATCCCTAGTGAACAGGTTATTTAATGCTATATTACTCCTACACATAGATAGCATCTTTGCATATTTCACAGCATCAACGTAGCGTCCTCCTATGTAATCAGTATTTACCATTGTTCAGTTAGTAACCCCCTTAAATGAGCTTCTATAAGGCAACCATGCATTTCACATGGTTATTGTTTTGTGTAGGCTATTCCTCAGTTACACTGAAGTAAGACTCTGCTATTCCTGGCATTTGTCATTAACATTTTCCAATACTGTTAAGAATATCTTGTTATCATAAAAGAAAATTAATTTAAGTTTATTAATGCTAGTCTATTTCTTTCAACAGATACAGCCCGGAAAATGTTTTTCATGTGGCCAGGAGTGGACACGTGACCGTCAATATTTGGGGGTGGGTAAGCTGGCATGGAATGGGTGACATGCACCAAATAGAGGGTCGGTTCAATGCCGAAAAATATATTGATATATTAAACAACTTCTTTCTGCCCTCATTTGCTGCCAGCAACCACCCCTTTCCTCCTGGTCCAGTTTATTTTGTCCAGGACAGATGCTTAATTCATCAGGCTCGCGTGGTCCAGGAGTGGTTCCAACAGCACCCTCAATTTCAGCTCCTGCCCTGGCCTAGTAAGGGTGCAGACTGCAACCCCATAGAAAATATATGGAGCTCAATGGTAACATCGTGGGAGCCTGAAAGGGAACGCACACCCCAGGAGCTGTTGGACCACACCCTTCGAGTATGGGAAATATTCCGGGGTAAACCTGACCTCGTTAGGCGCCACACTGGTAACATTCGTCGAAGACTGCAGGCTGTTATCGAGAAGGGTGGTGGATGGACAGAATACTGAGGAGTAATTTTTAGTCTCATTGTTCTTGTTATTCTATGTAATATATATTATGTTAGCGGTGCATAGAACCCACACACACACTGTCAAGAAATTTAATACTGCGCAACCCTATATGCCAAAAGTAATTTACTCTGAATGGACTTACAGCAGTATCTGTTTCATTAATGTTGCTGACGTTGTAACGATACTGGTTGTCACCCGGCAGTAATTTTTTATTGGAGTATATTCTTATGGTTACTTATGACTGAATAGTTTATAGAAACGACAACCTCAAAAATTATACTCACCGAGTATCATTTCTCCTCCAGCAGTGGCGCCTTCCGTGACACGAAGATGAGAAGGTTTTCTCATCCGTCCAGATCACTCTCTTCCAAAACTCCTCTGGCTTGTCAACATATTGTTGGGTAAACCGTAGCCTTCCCTCGCGATGTTGGTCAGTCAAAAATTCCTTGTTTGCTGGAGTCCGGTGATGCACCCCCGCTTCGTGCAACACTCTCCTGATGGTCCTCTCGCTGACAGCAAGGTCTGTGCATCGGCTTCTGCGGTGTGTAGTGCAACGTGGAGGTCTTCCGTATGGTAGGTTGCCATACTAGTCAGTGTCCTCTGCTTTGCCAAATAAATTTAAATTTATATTTCACAGTGCTGATCATGAATATTAATAAAAGTGCCATATACACAAAGACGTAGATAGACAAACAGATATAATATGGTATTGTATTTATATATATATAATTGATCTTGTATTCAAACTTTTCAGGTTCCATGTGATTCAGTGTGGGCTGGTTACTCTCTTGAAACAGTAGCACCGAGGCATAAGCATATTTGTTGTGCAATAAATGTTAATTTGTTTATATTGTTTTCATTATCTTTGGCTATCATTATCATGCTGAGAACATAATTCTGTAGTTGAGCATAAAACATTGTTTTCAGTAGCATATAGAGAGATTAATGAGAATCACGTTGACCACCATTACTGTCCTTGTGGTCCTTATTGTGTCACATGTTCTGTACAGTAATGCTGGACGTAAGTAAAAGTAAGTTAATATATCTAAATAATGCCCATAAGTAACTTAAAAAAAATATATTTCTCTTTCCTGCAAAATGGTTTAACAAGTTAATATTCTGACTAGCAACAGACTGGCAAATGGCAATGCATGAAACCTATAGTCCTTCTGTTTTAAGAAGGCGAAATGCTGTGGCTGGGATTATCCCGTCAAGAATGTGTATCTGCCAACACTTGTTCTACATAACTATTATCATATCCTTCGCTATGAATTTCTAGTTGTTTTGTAAATCCACAGAATACAAAGAACCAAAACGGTATTAACCATATTATCCCAGCCGCAGCATTTCGCTTGCATAAATTTGAAGCACTATAGGTGATAAGGGAGAAAGGCCTATGTGATTAAAACTTTGAAAGAACGAATGAGAAGGTTAAAAATATGATAAAGAAAAGATAAAGAATACTACAGAAGGCAAGGAAGGAAGGGGGAGTGTGAGAGAGAGAAGACAAGTGAGAGGAGGTTGTGTGAGGTTGCCAGTTACTTGAAAGATATAGGCATAAGTTTATTTATTTTACAGCGAGAAAAGGAGATAAAGAGGGGGACTGCCAGCATGAGGGGCGAAAAGAATACAGGGAGAGCTGAAGACAGTAAAGGGATTGTCTCGGCTCCGTTATTTGTTGCTTAATATCCAATGATAATAATCAGTATCTCTCTACAGGGGTGAACAATAGACAGTGTCTTTATTTAATAGATCAAATGCAATATAATGAAGCAGATATACTAATTGTTTTTAATTTCTTTTCAACTACTCACCCTCATCTGTCCTAAACACGACCGATGCCCTATCCATATGGCCAGGATAGTTCAAGAATGGTTTGCTGCTCAAGATAATTTGCAGGTGATAGATTGGTCTAGTTAGAACTGTGATATGAACCCCATAGAAAATCTATGGGGTTCTATTGTTAACACGTGGGAGCCGGAACGAGAGAGAACCACAGCAGAGTTGTTACGGCACACCAGAGCACAGTGGGAGATTTTTCGGGGAAAACCCGATATAGTGAGAAGGCATGGTGCCTCAATGCCCGAGCGACTGCAGGCTGTCATTGAGAAGGAGGGTGGCTGGACACGATACTAGTAACAAATTGATGAGTAAGAACATGAAATATGTAATCTACAGTATTTCAAGCCTTAATGTGTTCATAGAAGTGTACCGTATATAAATAGTGTATACACTGTATCTCATCGTGGCTAAGGGTCTAAAGCAATACATATCCAGGTGATAATAATAAAAAAAAAAAACATTACACATGCTTAATGCAAACGTGAGGTCGAAGTAAAAACTTGAGGTTATATTAAGTTAACAGGTATTATAATTGTATGACACCAATTAATAACAACAACTATACATATAACGTGTTCATCATTTACAGTGTGGTGCCTACAGTCACAGTTGGGTTATGGGTGTGGAAGGCTTCGTAACGAGGACTTGTGGAGTTTTCACCTAAACTGACAAGTCATGTAAACAATAACCAATAAATGTCTTATTTCAATTTTTCCCTGTTTTAATTAGTAATAACATTAGTGCTGACACAATATCCTCTAAATCTTGTGATTGGTTCACTTACACCGGCGTCTGAATGTTGACCTCAGATAAATAAATAAGGGTAATAAATATATTCGTCATATATAACGGATTGTATTTGCATACCAAATATCACTTTTATTTCTATTCTGGTCTTGTTTGCGCATTAACAGATTATGCAGCAACACACAGAATGTTGGTGATGGTGGTAAGATGGAGAGTAAAGGATTGCTGGGAAGGAGGGAGAGGAAACAGCGAATGGAATAAGGGAGGATGGGGTGGTGGAGAACAGATGGAGTGGTTATTGGGTAAAGATTAACTTACACTATATAACTATTATCCTTTGGTAACCAGTTACACACTAAAAGTTTCTTAGAAAATGTCGTGAATAATACAGGGTAACGATAAAGGATTTACTTGAAATTTATTTCAACACTGTGTAGGTGGTGCATGGCTTGATATATTAGTCATAAAATAATGGTGTCGTGTGAATTGTATTATGTAAAATCTGGATTCATTTCAAATAATAAATAATATCCTATAGAATGTAGCATCAGAGTTGGATTTAGATTACAGAAGAAAACATAATAAAGGCGACAGTCGGCTTTGTTCGTTTATAATCTTTAGCTACTTGATCCAATAATTCTCTCCATATATAATACTACTACTCGATCACTTGTGAAGCTTTACACCCTCTCCTCAACCCAACCCCTCCTACCACCTTCCAGTGAGTGGTTCACATCCATGATCACAAGTGGTTCGGGATTCAAATTTCTGGATGGCTCAACATTGGTAACGCCTCCATATTACCCCCTATATAACTCCGCCCACATTTCTCCCCTCCCCCCCTCCACCTGCCAGTGATACCAGATCCACTGAGGCTCACACCAAGTAGCTGGTGGAAGAGGTGGGGTCCCTTGATCTGTCCGGAGCTGTACCTCTATACTTATTCTATAGAAATTCCCTTGATACCAGACTCGTACCACATATATTAAAATGTGCTAATATTACACCTGTGTACAAAGGAAACTCAAGGGGTGAAGCAAAAAACTATAGACCCATAGCATTAACCTCACATATTATTAAAATCCTTGAGAGGATAATAGCCAAAAACATGGCATTATACCTAGAAGAAAATAATATGATGAACAAAAACCAACACGGCTTTAGAATTGACCGCTCATGCCTCTCACAGCTATTGTCCCATCATGGAAAAATTGTGGAGGGACTAGAAAATAACAGCACTATTGACGTGGTCTACCTTGATTTTGCAAAAGCATTTGACAAGGTAGACCACGGCATACTCCTACATAAACTGAGAGACGCGGGAATCACAGGGAAACTGGGAGAGTGGTTGCACTGTTTTCTCACTGACAGGGTGCAATCTGTTACTGTTGATGGTGCTATGTCAACGCCATCTGCAGTTACCTCTGGGGTCATACAGGGATCTGCCCTCGGACCATTACTCTTCCTTATCCACATATCGGACATAAATAACCAAGCAAAGCACTCATCAGTCGCCTCCTTTGCTGACGATACCCGTGTACTAAAGGAAGTGTCTTCAGCAACAGATGCCAATCTGCTACAGGAAGACCTAAACATTATATACTCTTGGGCATTACAAAACAACATGTCCCTTAACGAAAATAAATTTGAACACATGAACTACAGTACTGATCGTAACATACACCATTTCACATACACTACACCCGATGGATCCTATATTGACACTAAGGAATGTATCAAAGATCTTGGCGTCACCCTCAGCCAAGATGGTACATTCAGTACACACATAACCAATGTGACAAAGAGGGCCCGCAATCAAGCTGGCTGGATCTTGAGAACATTCCATACACGGGACTCTGCCGCTATGCAAACCCTCTACAAGTCATTAGTGATACCACTGTTGGAGTACTGCTGCCAACTGTGGAGCCCGTGGAAGGTGGGCGAGAAACAAGTTCTGGAAGCAGTCCAGCGTTCGTTCACCAGCAAAATTCACGAAGTCAAGCACCTAGACTACTGGGATAGGCTAAAACCGCTCAAACTTTTCTCGTTAGAGAGACGGAGAGAAAGATATGCCATCCTATACATATATAAAATACTGATTGGCCATTCAATCAACAACTTGAATATTGACACCTACACTCATCAACGACGGGGTCGACTCTGCCACGTACAGCGAGCACACCCAAGAGCATCCACCAGAATAAAAACCCTCAAAGAAAATGCCTTTTCGATACGAGGGCCTCTTCTCTTCAACGCTCTACCCAGATATCTGCGTGACTCAACCGAACCCAGTCTAGAGAAATTCAAGAAAGAGTTGGACAAATTTCTCTGGACACTACCCGACCAACCCAAGCTGCCCCATTACCACCTCCGCGCCGCAAGCAATAGCATCATTGACCAGCTGGCACAGAGACGGGCAGATGGAATGTATTAGTGGCGGCGCATCAGCGTGACCACGGGCAGACAAAGCTACCTACAACTTCTATCTACAGGACTTCTACAGGTGTGTGTGTGAGAGAGAGAATGTGTGTGTGGTGTGTGTGTGAGAAAGAGAATGTGTGTGTGTGTGATGTGTGAGAGAGAATGTGTGTGTGTGAGAGAATGTGTGTGTGAGAGAGAGAATGTGTGATGTGTGAGAGAGAATGTGTGTGTGTGTGTGTGAGAGAGAGAGAATGTGTGTGTGTGTGTGTGAGAGAGGACATGTGTGTGTGTGTGTGTGTGTGAGGGAGGACATGTGTGTGTGTGTGTGTGTGTGTGAGGGAGGGAGGGAGGACATCTGTGTGTGTGTGTGTGTGTGAGGGAGGACATGTGTGTGTGTGTGTGTGAGGGAGGACATGTGTGTGTGTGTGTGTGTGTAAGGGAGGGAGGGAGGACATGTAATAATAATAATAATAATAATAAAAGGTTTATTTGATACATGCAGCCAAGGGCTGAAAATATACATTATAAAATGGTGATGGAAATGGGTGATACTTATAGGTACATATAGATGAATGAACATACATACACAAATACATTCTCACACATACACACATAATATTCATTCACACACAGACGTACACAATTACAATCACTCATATTCACTCACACATGGACATATATTATAGTACATATATTTAAATTTAAATGTGCCTTTGGTTTATCAAGGAGACTATAGAGGGGATGGGGCTATTTTTATATCTATCTGTCCTAGCTCTGATAGGTTTGAGTAAGTTATAGTGACGGACGTGGCGGGGTTTGGTAATGGTGGGTGGGAGGAGGTCTCTATGGCGTGGGTGGATTAGCAAGTGTTTGCTAAAGTCCCAGAGGAGCTGCTGGTGTCTGGTGACAAGAAGTGGTAATCTGAGGGTATCCAGGGCTTGTTGGTAGGTGTTGTATGCCGTTCCCAGAATGACTCGACATGCCCTCTTTTGTACCCTCTCCAGCTGCTGCCTCTGTGTTTGGTTGATGGATGAAGACCAGGCGGGGGAGGCGTACGTCAGCTTGGGGATGATGAAGGTAATCACTTGTCTAAAGATTGTATGAATGAACTGTACTACGAATGGAAGAGAAAACGCCAACCACGCTGCCTTCAATACGAAATGCCCATCTTTCATCATAGCCAAAAACAATGGGATTCGGCGGACAATGCAATATGCATCGGAAAAAAACTAGCTCTGAACGAAGACCACAATAAGAAGATTACAAAATGCAATAAACAAGTGAATAAAGAAAACGACCCCAAACTAGAGCTGCTTACAATGATATGCTGCAACATAGAAGGACTACTTCCTTATAAAAAGAAATATAAAACAAACATGCTAGGAGAAATATCGCAGACTTATAACACTATATTAATCTGCATAACTGAATCCCACCTGAGGAAAGACATACGAGATGCGGAAGTGATGATAAAGGGATACCAAATACATAGAGCAGACAGACAAGAAATGAGAAAAAAAGGAGGAGTAGCTATTTATGTTCGAGAAAACATTATACCATACACCGAATTCATAGCATCGGAATCTAATAGCGAGGTAGAATATATCATATTGTACATACACAAATGGAGAACGGTGGTAGTAACCATTTATCGTCCACCAGGTTGTCTGACAGAGAACTTTATGAGTGTGTTAGAAAAAATAAGTGTACAAGTGAAAATGATGGGAAATCCAGAGCCCTCTGTTATCATCAACGGAGATTTCAACCTGCCCAATGCTAACTGGCATGAGCTAAGTATATACGGCGGCTCACTAGGGGACAGACTACAAGCTAACGCCTTGTTTAATATGGTTGAAGACCTTATGATGAGGCAAATTGTTGACTTGCCAACCCGCGGCCTTAATACCTTGGATCTGTTCTTCACCAATAATGAAGATATTATCAGCGGTGTGCGGACGGAGGAAACAACCATGTCAGATCACAAGCTCCTAATTGTAGAAACCACCTTAGAATACAGGCCCATGATAGAAATTAATGGTAGCGGGTGTTCGTCTTTCTCTACTATGAATTTTTTCAGTGAGAATATGGACTGGACAAGCATGAACAATGCAATCACAATTGTCAACTGGAACCAAGAGCTAAAAGACATGACTACAATAGAAATGTACGACTTTATTATAGAAAAACTCCTCTTCATTTGCTCAAGGTTTGTACCAGCAAAAAAAGTACATAGAAGAATAAGTAATATACCCAGGGATAGGAAAATTCTGATGAAAAAAAGAACTAAATTGGCTGAAAGAATTCTACATAGAGAGGACAGCAGAATCAAAGAACAATTGAGTAACATAGAAGAAAAGCTAGCCAAATCACATGAAGCGGAACGGATTGCAGATGAAGAAAAAGCAGTAGAAGCTATATCCCGCAACCCAAAATACTTTTATCACTATGCGAAAACGAAGTCAAAGGTAAGGAGCAAAATAGGACCTTTTAAACACAATGGTACACTAGTCAGTGACCCACAACAAATGACAGAAGCCTTGAATATGCAATATGTATCGGCATTTAGTGTACGAGAAAATAACCAAATAAACGAAGAATTTGACCCGGTGATAACGAGAACTTCAGACGTAGAGTCTAGAGATATCGACTTCAGCGAAATAGATATCGAACAATCAATATCCAGCATTAGACCTCAGGCATCAGCAGGACCAGATGGTGTCCCTGCTATATTACTAAAACAATGTATGAAAACACTATCCAGACCTATCTACATCCTCTGGAGAGCATCCCTTGACACAGGAGTAATTCCACCAATACTAAAAGAGGGATTTATTACGCCAATTTATAAAGGTGGTGACAGAACAGAGCCGAAAAATTACCGACCAGTGACATTAACATCGCACGTAATAAAAGTTTTTGAAAAAATTATTGTCAGTAAGCTAAATGAGTACCTCGAAATGCACACACTTCACAATGCCAAGCAACATGGATTCAGACATGGTAGATCGTGTCTATCACAACTACTGCAACACCGTATGGACATGTTACATTCACTTGAGAACGATGCCACAGCCGATGTTATTTATCTAGACTTTTCGAAAGCTTTCGACAAAGTCGACCACCAAATACTGATACAGAAACTGTCACACATTGGAATCAGAGGAAAACTGCTCAAGTGGATAAAGTGCTTTTTAGAGAACAGAAATCAAGCAGTTGTTGTAGAAGGGTACAAATCGGAAAGAAAAACTGTGTTGAGTGGAGTGGCACAATTGGCCCGATGCTATTCTTAATATTCATGAGAGATATAGACACAAATATTTCCCATTGCACTGCATCTTTTTTTGCTGATGACACTAGACTTTTGAGTACCGTGAGGAACAACGAAGACCTTAAAATGACACAAATTGATCTTAATAAAATATACCAGTGGGCAGCCAACAACAAAATGAGTTTCAACAGCTCGAAATTCGAGTTTATGAGATATCGTCATCCCAATGTTGATACCCCTAACGATTACTATAGAACACCGGAAGGACAAATAATTGAACAATACAGACACGTTAAGGATCTAGGAGTCACATTAAGCGATGATGGCAACTTTCAACAACAAATAGACAACGTAGTTACAAAGGCGAGACAGACAATGGGATGGATACTAAGAACCTTTACAACAAGAGAGCCCACTGTACTTCTAACACTATACAAAGCACTTGTACTTCCTCTCTTAGAGTACTGCTGTGTTCTCTGGAATCCAAGTACAGTAGGACAAATTAGAAAAGTAGAAGCAATGCAACGGACATTTACTACAAGGATGGCGGGTATGCAGAATAAAAACTACTGGGAACGACTAGCGGACCTCAAATTATACTCACTGGAAAGAAGACGAGAACGATACATAATTATATACATTTGGAAAATTATTAATGGACTTGTCCCTAATCTGGAAAACGAAAGCTCAATCAGAACAGCCAACCATGGAAGAAGAGGCCTAATGTGCATCATACCACCGATATCGACGAGATGGAAAAGACTACAAACACTCAGAGAGAAAACTCAATAGCAGTACAGGGTCCCCGGCTGTTCAACTGCATCCCACGAGAGCTACGATCATACTCTGGATCTTTAGAAAACTTCAAAAACCGACTAGACGAGTTCCTGTGGAAGGTGGTGGACAAACCATCGCTGCCCCCATTACCACCAGACCACCGAAGGAAACAGCCTGCTACACCAAGTTAGACCGACCAACTAGAGGTGGCGCACCCAGCGCGACCTAGGGCGTCAGCCCTAAACAACATCACAGGAAATCACAGGTGTGTGTGTGTGTGAGGGAGGACATGTCTGTGTGTGTGTGTGTGTGTGTGTCAGGGAGGACATGTCTGTGTGTGTGTGTGAGGAAGGACATGTGTGAGTGAGTGTGTGTGTGTGTGTGAGAGAGAGAGAGAGAGAAAAATTGTGTGTGTGTGAGGGAGGACGTGTGAAGTGAGTATGTGTGTGTGTGTGTGTGTGTGTGTGAGTGTGTGTGTGTGTGAGAGAGAGAGAGAGAGAGAGAGAGAGAGAGAGAGAGAGAGAGAGAGAGAGAGAGAGAGAGAGAGAGAAAGTGTGTGTGTGTGTGTGTGTGAGAACGTGTGTGTGTGTGTGTGTGTGAGTGTGTGTGTGTGTGTGAGAGAGAGAGAGAGAGAGAGAGAGAGAGAGAGAGAGAGAGAGAGAGAAAGAGAGAAAATGTGTGTGTGTGTGAGGGAGGATGTGTGTGTGTGTGAGAGAGAGAGAGAGAGAGAGAGAGAGAGAGAGAGAGAGAGAGAGAGAGAGAGAGAGAGAGAGAGAGAGAGAGTGTGTGTGTGTGTGTGTGTGTGTGAGAGAGAGAGAGAGAGAAAGAAAGTGTGTGTGTGTGTGTGAGGGAGGACATGTGTGTGTGTGTGTGTGAGGGAGGACATGTGTGTGTGTGTGTGTGTGTGTGTGTAAGGGAGGGAGGGAGGACATGTGAGTGTGTGTGTGTGGGTGTGTGTAAGGGAGGGAGGACATGTGAGTGTGTGTGTAATAATAATAATAATAATAATAAACGGTTTATTGGTTAGTATGGCAGCCATAGGGCTGAAAATATACATTACAATTATGAGTATGAATAATGAAAATGAGCATGAGTACATGATACATGATGCATAATAAATAGTATATACATAAGCGAGTGTGTGTGTGTGTGTGATAGTGAAATTTGGGAGTGGGAGACTGTTGGCGTGAGGTCTGGTGAGGATTACTGGATTACTGGATGTCAGGTAGGGAAGGACTAGACTGGATTATCATGCGTGTGTGTGTGTGTGTGTGTGTGTGTTCACATGTTATTTATAATATTAGTCATAGTAGGGATGGGGCTCTTCTTATATCTGTCAGTTCTGGCTCTGATAGGTTGTAGTCTGTTGTAACGTCTTGTTGTCCGTGTAGGTCTTGGAGCGACTGGTGGTAGGAGGTCTCGGTGGCGGGGGTGGACTAGTAACTTTTGGGCGAACTGGCTAATGATAGTGAGGTGGTGTTCGGAGAGAGATAGCATCCCTAGGGTGGTCAGGGCGGCCTCGTAGCCAGTGTAGTCATATCCCAGGATAATCCTACAGGCCCTCTTTTGTACTCTCTCCAGTTGACGCTGTTGTGTTACTGTGAGGGAGGAGGACCAAGGCGGGAGAGGCATAAGTGAGCTTGGGGAGAGGATAAAGATGTTGTATAGTACTCCCCAGTTCGGCTTGTTGCATCCCCAGTGATCTTAGCTGCCTCAGCATATACAACCTGTAGGATGCTGTCTTCACCACAGTAGCCACGTGTTTATTCCAGGTCAGCTTGTTGTCAATTATAACACCCAGCCAATTTAGTACAGTCAACTACTTTGATGTTGTGCTGGCCGAGGGGTGACAGCTGGTGGTTGGAC
>JAWQEG010000183.1:10000-70569 GCA_033782935.1 Petrolisthes cinctipes | reverse complement strand
TACACACAACACACACACACACACACACACCCTTTCTCCACCAGCCTAGCCTTTCACCCCATCCTTGCTACCACTACTACCACTACTACCATCACTGCCACTACCACTACCACCACTAATACCACTACTATATTATACCACCACTACCACTATGACCACCTACACCACCACTACTACTACTACCACTAATACCACCATCCACACTACTACCACCTACACTACTACTACTACCACTGCCACTACCACCACTACCTTTCTCTACACTTAACTACATCTCTCCTACATTACTCCTCTTCCTTCATCTCTCCTCCCCATTTTCCTTCTCTCTCGTCCCCTGGTCAAACTGGGGATTCCTCCGTCCTTCAGGTGGTCTACTGGGTGTACTGTAGGACCTCAGGCAACCTAACAAACCACAGGTGAACGGAGGATGGAGGTTGAAGGACGCAGAAGGAAGGAAAAGTAAAATAATGGTACCAAAAATTGTGGTACCCTACTAAATTTAGTCTAAGATTCATGTCACCACTTCTTTCCTTGTATCTTCCTTCTCTCCTTCATGCACTCTCTCTCTCTCTCTCTCTCTCTCTCTCTCTCTCTCTCTCTCTCTCTCTCTCTCTCTCTCTCTCTCTCTCTCTCTCTCTCCTCTCTCTCTCTCTCTCTCTCTCTCTCTCTCTCTCTCTCTCTCTCTCTCTCTCTCTCTCTCTCTCTCTCTCTCTCTCTCTCTCTCTCTCCTCTCTCTCTCTCTCTTCTATTTTCCTTTCCTTCTTGTCCCTTCCTCCCTCCAGCCATGCACGCATTCTCTCTCCCATCTCTCCTCCTTTCCACCCACCGTCTCCCCCTCACTTCTCCTCATCTCCTTTCCACCGTCCCCTTCCTCCCTCTCCTTTCCTCTCCTCTACCTTCTCCTCTTCCCCTATCCATCCCATCCCCACCCTTCTCTCCAACCACTCCCCTCCACCACCTCTCATCACCCCCCCCTTCTCCTCACCACCCACCATCCCCAACCCACCCCTCTCTCCTACCACTTCCCTCCCCTCCTCAGTACCACATGCAAATCAGTGTACAATTACCCTACCGGCGATTTAGAGAACTACACTTTTAATGGGGCAACATGAGTACTTGTGGCTAGCATTACATTTCACACTTTCAGCTTTGTTTTGGTTTGGTGGGTATTTTTATAGTTACGTAGTTATTATTATTGTGTTGGTAGATTAAATTTTTGAGGTCCTTGTCTTTTGTAAATCTGTGTACTCGTATGCAAAAAAGAAGTATTTTTTTACTTAACTTTTTTGGTGTGTGTGTGTGTGTGTGTGTGTGTGTGTGTGTGTGTGTGTGTGTGTGTGTGTGTGTGTGTGTGTGTGTGTGTGTGTGTTTTCTCAGCAATGTGTGTAGGAGGAATGTGTAAGTTTCATTGTGCTGAAAGTGCATTACAACACACACACACACACACACCACACACTTTAATACCACGTCACACACACATACACACACACACACACACAACTTGGGAAGAAAGAGAATGGATATCAGTATGTGATGAAGGGAAGGGGAGAGAGAGGGAGAGAGAGAGAGAGAGAGAGAGAGAGAGAGAGAGAGAGAGAGAGAGAGAGAGAGAGAGAGAGAATGCAGGAAGGGGAAGGAAATAAAAAGATAGAAATAGAAAGAAAAAGTAGAGAAGTGAGTGCATTGGGGGGGGGGGGGTTAGTGGGGGGTGGTTTAGTGGGGGGGGGGGTGCTTTGCGGGGGGTCAAGGGTGGAGAGAGAGAGAGAGAGAGAGAGAGAGAGAGAGAGAGGAGAGAGAGGAGAAAGAGAGAAGAGAGAGAGAGAGAGAGATCAGGCGTGCCCAGCTGTGTAAGAGAACGTCGTGGTTATGTATGTCAGTAGGATTGTGTGTGTGTGTGTGTGTGTGTGTGTGGTACTCGTGTGTGTGTGTGTGTGTGTGTGTGTGTGTGTGTGTGTGTGTGTGTGTGATATCTAAGTGTGTTTACTCGTGTATGTGTGTGTTTTGCGTATGTATGTATGTGTGTGTGTGTGTGTGTGTGTGTGTGTGTGTGTGTGTGTGTGTGTGTGATATCTAAGTGTGTTTACTCGTGTATGTGTATGTGTGTGTTTGCGTATGTATGTATGTATGTATGTGTATGTGTGTGTTTGTGTATGTATGTACCGGCATGTATGTGTGTGTGTAATATCTAAGTGTATTTACTCATGTATGTATATATGTGTGTTTGCGTATGTATGTATGTGTACGTATATATGTATGTGTGTGTGTGTACATATGAAGGTTTCTCTCTTAGTCTACACACGTGTGACTTAGACACGTGTGAACTACATTTCATAATAATATTGATTTTATTTTTATTTTTATCATTTTCCACCACATTACCTCTAATATATAATAATTAGTATAGTCCAACACACATCATTCACTGTCTACCTAACTCTGATAACATACATTGTAAGATTCAGATTATTATTATTATTATTTTTTTTTTTTTAATCTTTTTTTTTTCTGTCCACGATCTAAACGGATTGAGAAAGAACAAGGAAAATTCTGATTCAGCAACAACACGTGCATGAGAGAGAGAGAGAGAGAGAGAGAGAGAGAGAGAGAGAGAGAGAGAGAGAGAGAGAGAGAGAGAGAGAGAGAGAGAGTTTTAAGGGGGATTCATTTGGTGTACAGTTACAGACACATAAAACAACACACCTGAAATATAAAGTAGTGGTTGTGAGAAAATATTAATTGCTCCAAATTAAATTAAATGGGAGATTTTTTTTTTTTTTTTTTTTTTTCATTTTCTTGTTGGTGAATTATTATTGAAATTTGTTGGTCTCGAATTCTCCAAAACTATAATAATTTATGCCATGAAACAGATCCCCTAATATAAATAACATTAAATAGTTTATAGGAGGATTCAGTAGCCTTCAAATTAACCAAAAAGAGAGTCTCCCCTTAAAAATTATTGTTCTGACTGATTTTACGTATTATGTAAATAATAAGATCGCATGGAAGAAAAAGGGAGTGGAATGAATCAGTGTTGCCAAGTTAGCTGTGTTTATATTTATATTTTTTTTTTTTTCTGTGGATGAAGGTGTGAATATTCTTGTTTGTTTGTTTGTGTGTTTGTTTGTTTTTAGAGGAAATGTGAATGCAATACATATAGTGATACCAACACACACACACACACACACACACACACATATATAGTGACACATACACACACACACAAACACACACATATAATGACACACACACACACACCACACACACACACACACACACACACACACATATAATGATACCAACACACACACACACACACACACACATATAATGATACCAACACACACACACACACACACACACACACACACACACACACTCCTCGCGTGCACATCCCGTCATTAGGAAACTTGTGGGAATCAATGGCATCTTGGGTAGAGAGGTCACACATCACCACCAACACCAACACCACTTTCACTGACCGTCTCCTCCAGCCCCTCTCCCTCTCCCTCTCTCCTCTCCTCTCCACCAGCCTACCCCTCCATCTCCCACTCCTCTCTCCCACTCCTCTCCACCACCACTACCAACCTACCCCTCCATCCCCTCTCTCTCTCCCTCTCCTCTCCACCACCACTACCACCTACCCCTCCATCCCCTCTCCCTCTCATCCTCTCCTCTCCACCACCACCACTACCAACCTACCCCTCCATCCCCCCTCTCCCTCTCCTCTCCTCCCACAACTACCAACCTACCCCTCCATCTCCCACTCCTCTCCCTCTATCCTCTCCTCTCCACCACCACTACCAACCTACCCCTTCAGCCCCTCTCCCTCTCTCCTCTCCTCTCTACCAGCCTACCCCCTCCATCTCCCACCCTCTCCTCTCTCTCCTCTCCTCTCCACTACCACTACCAACTACCCCTCCATCCCCTCTCCCTCTCCCTCTCCTCTCCACCACCACTACCAAACCTACCCCTCCCCTTCTCCTCCCCTCACATAACTCACTTCCCCCTCACCCCTCCCTCACATAACTTCACTCCACTCCTCTCCCTTTCACCCCTCCTCTCACTTCACTTCACTCCTATCCTCTCCCCCTCCCATCACTCCTCTCACTCCTATCCTCTCCCCCACCAACCAACCCCTCCTCTCACTCCACTCCTCTCCCCTCCCCTCCCTCAAATAACTTCACTTCTCCACTTCCCCCTTCTCCTCTCTCCACCACCAAACTACCCTCCCATCACTCCTCTCACTCCACTTCTTTTCCCTCCAACCAGCCCCTACCCATCCAACCCCCTGACATCCCCTCCCCTCCCCTCCTATCCAACCAGCCCCTCCACGGTTGCCAATTAAGCCATATTTTATTTTATCATGCCCATAATGTTTTTTTCTTCTTCTTCTTCTTTTTCTTCTCTTATTATATTATTATTATTATTATTATTATTATTATTATTATTATTATTATTATTATTATTATTATTATTATTATTATTATTATTATTATTATTATTATTATTTGTGAGTAAATGTAGTAAACTTAAAATGAATTATGATGGTTTGTATACACGAAAATAATATATATATATATATATATATATATATATATATATATATATATATATATATATATATATATATATATATATATATATATATATATATATATTATATATAAGTGTGTGTGTGTGTGTGTGTGTGTTAGTATCACTATATGTGTGTGTATGTGTGTGTGTATTTCCCACACATATAGTAACACCGTCTGGTCACATCCTCGTATGTAAGAAAATCACATACACAAAACACACACACATACACACACAAAATTAAAACCTGTTTGTGTACGTTTCTGTTTCTCTGCATGCCAGTGTGTGTGCGTTTCTGGTCTTACGTTTATATGTGTACGGTTTCTGATGCTATGTAGTGTGTGCGTTTTTATTACATTGTTAGTGTGCGTTTCTGGTGCTTATATTATGTGCGTTTCCAGGACGTCTCACATGTGCGTTTCTGGCATATAATTATGTTCATACATTTCCAGGTACCAAGAATAAATAAAAAATATATATACATCTCTCTCTCTCTCTCTCTCTCTCTCCTCTCTCTCTCTCTCTCTCTCTCTCTCTCTCTCTCTCTCTCTCTCTCTCTCTCTCTCTCTCTCTCTCTCTCTCTCTCTCTCTCTCTCTCTCTCTCTCTCTCTCTCTCTCTCTCTCTCTCTCTCTCTCTCTCTCTCTCTCTCATCCTAATATATATACATCTCACACTCTCTCTATGTCTCTCCCCCAACTAGACACAACCTGACAGTGGGCCAAGTGAGTCTCGTCCTTCCACAACAAGACACCATGAAGACTGTCCTGGCCAACTCCTGCCCCACACCCCTCCCTCCTTCCTCGTGTCCACCCTCACGTTACCGAACACTGGACGGCACCTGTAATAACCCCGATCAGCCGAGGTGGGGAGCTGCTAACACGCCTTACTTCGGCTACTCCCTGCCTGGTACTCTGACGGTAGGTGTGGGTTGTGTGTTTTTGGTTATCCTTTTTGTTTGTAGATTTGTGTGTTAAATCTTATGTGTTTGTGTGTGTGTGTGTGTGTGTGTGTGTGTGTGTGTGTGTGTGTGTGTATGTGTGTGTTTATTAAATCTTATGTGTTGTGTGTGTGTGTTCAATCATATATGTGTGTGTGTGTGTGTGTGTGTATGTGTGTTCAATTTTATGTGTGTGTGTGTATGTGTTCAGTCATGTGTGTGTATGTGTGTACAGTCACGAGCAATAATCCTGCATCAGATGGATATGAAACTTTATATTATTCCATCATTAGATAAGATAATTATGGACTAAAGGCAAAAACCCGCTTATTAGTAATCAAACTAAGAAGTGGCCGAGTATTCCAAAAAAATGTTCGATGTGTGAATCAATATTGTCCAAAGTGACGAAGTAATTTGGACAAGAAAAACACTGCCATTACTTATTAGGGCAACAGTACACACACACACACACACACACACACGTATCCTTGTCACTTTCCTACAACATGTGACAGCGTTATTAATGGCCAAGTAAGTAGAGAGACGAATGAACGAACGAGTCTTTTTAATGTTTACATCATCGGAAGTGACCAACAACAGAAGAGTAGCCCCGTTTCCATGGATCTCTCTCTCTCTCTCTCTCTCGTCAACCAGTCACCACCTCTCTCTCTCTCTCTCTCTCTCTCTCTCTCTCTCTCTCTCTCTCTCGTCAACCAGTCACCACTCTCTCTCTCTCTCTCTCTCTCTCTCTCTCTCTCTCTCTCTCTCTCTCTCTCTCTCTCTCTCTCTCTCGTCAACCAGTCACCACCTCTCTCTTTTTCCATGTTTGCTCAATTCTCTGGCCCCGTAGCTCAGTTGGTTAGTCAGTGAGTGGCCCGCAACACAAACCTCAGGGGGGTGTAATATGCACAACACAGATTCGAGCGTGTAATGCTTATACAGTGGTTGAGACCGCAGCAAAGAACATAACACGGCCTGGAGAGAGAGAGAGAGAGAGAGAGAGAGAGAGAGAGAGAGAGAGAGAGAGAGAGAGAGAGAGAGAGAGAGGTACCATTACTGACGACCCGTTGAAAAAGTAGTGGTGTTTTCATCCACAGTCTGTCATTCCTTTAGGTTGATGGATCATTTGTTCGGGGCGAATTGAAGAACTAATGCCTGTTTAATTAAATCATTTGTCTCGTGGTGTGCGTAGAGAGCTGAAGGTGTTTACTTTACAGTTTGTCAGCTGTACAGTACATCCCTCCACCTTTTCGTCCTCCTCCTCCTCCCCTGCTTCCCTGAATGACCATCACGTTGCACAAAGTAACAACACACGCACCCTTGCCTTGCCTGTCAAACACAAGAAAAATACTCGTTATGTATTTGTTGCGCCATCTCAGACTAGGTGATGATGTCAGTCTGGTTCATTTTTCGCTGTACGAGTATGTATGTAAAGGATATAACAGTAATGGAACGGATATAATAATTTGCCGAACACCGTCTCCTGTTCAGCTTCAAAGGAAAAACAAATATTCGTCTTTGCATTCTGTTTATATGTTTTTGAAGTCCAGTGAAGCGGGTTTGAGGAAGGAAGGTCCGTTTGGCAACACTGCTCATGTAGACTGTAATAATTCCGAGAGGTGTCACAACAAAAACAACAACGACGACGACGACGACGGTAGGGGAGGTGATGACACGAAGCTCCCAGCGAGTGTCCCACCATCCGTGACGACGTGTGTGTGTGTGTGAGGGAGGGAAGGAGGGAAGGAGGGATGACGTCACAACATAATACCTGCTGCTATGTTCATTACACCTCGCCCTTCCCATCAGAGCACAACATTACCAACAACAACCCGCCCGGAGATAATTACCAAATGTTTTTACGGGGTTCATTAATTTCGAGAGACTGATTTCTGAGTGTATATAGTATTGCGATAACTATCTGATTGGCCCACCTCAATAATCGATATAGGAAGAATTGCTGTTTGGCTGAAACCTCATCTCCGTTATTTAAGTGTTATTATTAGCTCATTACGAGTCGTCCACGTGTAATTTTGGCTCGTATGACTTAATAGTGGGTGTGGAAACCAAAATATCTTAAACTGCACACTTAATAATGTCTCGTTTCATTATAATTTTGGTTACAAACGTAATTTGAATTTTTTACATTTTAACAGAGTCCATGTTATTCTCATTCTCCCTCTCAAAATAAAGGAGAATGGGAAGGTTTTTGATGAGAGAATGGGAAGGATTGGAAGGAGAATGGGAAGGTTAGAAGGAGAATGGGAAGGTTGGAAGGAGAATGGGAAGGTTGGAAGAAAAATGGGAAGAGTTGGAAAAAGAATGGGAAGGTTGGAAGAAAAATGAGAAGGGTTGAGAAGTTTCACGCCTGACTGAAATACTTCCTCTGAAACACGATAACCCAAACATCACGAAGAAAAATGTATAAGTTGCTCTAGCTTCGTGTCGTAAACAGTGAGAAACAAAACTAGTAGAAACTCACTGTACAGAGGTCGGGATATATATAAGACATGTATTCCAATGAGGTTATAGATATCTTTGTTTGTGTACTCGTAAGATTATTATGATACAAGTTATAGATGTGACGTCGTGGAGTTGATTAATTAAAGGGGGGTAATAATTCACTTTTGTTACATTGGAGTGCCTTGATTCCTCCACAGTATGCCAGGATACAGGACCTGGCAGATGAGCAAAAATAATGGTGTTTGTTCTGTTGCTTGGAATAGTTTGGAGGATTCAGTTGCTCCAGATTTACCAACACAAAATGTCCCCCTTAAGTGACATCCATGCAGGCAGGGAGGGAGGGAGGGAGGGGTGAGATAATAATGACTGTCTTATTAGTAGGCTTATATTTTTTAGTATATATATTTGCTGACACAACAGACTGTACTGCAACTCAACAACTTTCCCCAGCCAGATTGTCTATATAGCTTATTTTTCGTATCTTAAAATCAAGGAGGGGTAGTGGAGTGTTGGTAAAATAATCTGAAGCAACTAATTCCTTTCAACTATTCCTCTAAAGCAACATAGGCCATCATTATTTTTATTAAGGACCCTAGCTGTGATCGTGTATGAGTGTTGGATAGATCGAGGCTTCTGATTCCTCCTTACTAAACCACGAAACAAATGAGCTCCTTCCATATTATAATAGGTGGTGTTTCGTGGCAATATATAATAGACTCGTTTACCTCCAATTTTCCGACTACATCATTATTCTGGATATGTTTCCCGGCACGTTTTGGAGGAATCAAGGCCCTCCAAAGTCCCACAAGTGTACGTAATATATCCTTTAGGTTCGCTACATTGTACAGTCGGAGGCAAAAGTCAGTCGTGTCGTCTCACTAAAGCCCAGTTTACACATACGCGAATATTAGCTTTATTTATTTTCTTGAAGGACAACATGAAGGACAACCATCAAACAATTAAACACTGTCACCAACACAAAATTACAATCAATTAATATCAAAGGGGGGAAAATAATTAATAAACTTTTGTTGGTTCTTCAGCAGTTTGTTTACGATCCTGTGAAGCTTATCAATTATTATTTCCAGACAGTATATATATGGCCTATACTTCGTGACGTGGCAGGCAGATGTAGCGACAGGACTTCTGCCGCCGACTGTACATACATACGCACACCACCTCAATTTGTTTACCCATGTAGCGAAATATAATCACACATCCGACTCGAATACTGACTTACTAATCTCAAGTCAAGCAGGCAGGTTCTCGTACGTCAACAAACATCCACCTGTCTAACCCATCCATCTATCCATCGATCCACCTGTCTAACCCATTCATCTATCCATCGATCCACCTGTCTAACCTATCCATCTATCCATCCACCTAAACACTACATCTATCAATACATACTGTACCTACATACATACATTCATACATACTTCTGAATATCCCATCCATCCGTTTATCCATCCATCCATCCGTTTATCTACTTGCCCATCCATCCATCCATTAATACATACATACATCCCACCCCATCCACCCACCTACCTACCCCTACTACACCATCTATCCATCCATTAATTAATCCAACCAATTATCTCCATCGATTATCAAAACAATTCAGACGCCATCTTGTGACGTCACATATTATCACAACCTTTTATTACAATAACTTACACAAACACATCTATAACCTCATTGGACCTATATATAATTATGTCTAGGTCGGTATAGTCCTTTAAAATCTACAAGTAGTGGTTTTCAGCATTTACGACGACACGAACGAAGCTAACTAAAGCATACAACCTAATTGACATTTTTTTTCGTGATGTTTGGGTTGTCGTATTTCAAAGTAAAATATTTAAGTCATCCTTGAAATATCTCAGTTCTTCCTTCTCTTCTTCAGTCCATCCCATTCTCCTTCCAAACCTTCCCATTCTCCTTCCAACCCTTCCCATTCTCCTTCCAAACCTTCCCATTCTCCTTCCAACCTTCCCAATCTCTTTCCAAACCTTCCCATTCTTTTTTCAACCCTTCCCATTCTCATTCCAACCCTTCCCATTCTCATTCCAACCCTTCCCATTCTCCTTCCACTCCTTCCCATTCTCCTTCCAATCCTTCCCATTCTCTTTTCAACCCTTCCCATTCTCCTTCCACTCCTTCCCATTCTCCTTCTAACCCTTCCCATCCTCTCATCAAAAACCTTCCCATTCTCCTTCATTTTGACAGAGGAAGAATGGGAATAAGATGGACTCAGTTAAATCGTCGAAAATCTCCATTACGTTTGTAACCAAAATTATAACGAAACGAGACATTGTTGAGTGTGTTAGTTATGATATTTTGGTTTATTACTCTCTCACTATTAAGTCATACGAGCCCAAATCACACGTGCACGACTCGTACTGAGTTAATATTAACACTGAAATAATGTTGATAAGGTTTCAGCCAATCAGAGATCATCATCTTCCGGTATTGATTTTTGAGGTGGGCCAATCAGAGCTTTATTAATATTAGGCAGGGAATATAAACTGATGATTATGACTGATAGGACCGGATAAAAATGCCACTTATTCTTTCCAATTTATTATAACAGTACTATACATATACTCATCGTAACTCATGCTATATTTATTCCATGACCCTATAGGCGTGTCCAACCCAAGGGCAGCTCTCTCAGGCCACCAACTACCTCCCGCCTCCCTGGTGTCCTCTGCCGCCCATGCTGGTGATATCCGGACCCACGCCCATGTCTCCCTCCTAGCGGCTGTGTGGGGGCAATACCTGGCACATGACCTCTCTCGACCTACCGTGGCTGAGGGAGTGAGAGGCGAGAGGGTGAGATGATGATGACCAATTAACTTTAAGTTTAGGATCCATTGTATAGTTAATATCAGTTACATAGTTTAGATATTTAATGGTGTGAGTGTATAATAATTTTTATCATATTAGGTGATGATAACGTTACATATGTTGATGGTTGATGCATCTATTATATTTATTTATTTAATTTTTAGTGGTCCTGAGATTGAATTTAACTTTTACTATCTAACAATACACAACCATATATAATTAACCAACCAATATAACTAATACTCTTCTTGTATGTCCGATAGTACAGTTTTATCCGAGATTGTTGTTTTGTGTGTAAATGGTGTTGTTATAGTGGTAATATATTGAGTGTGTTTTGTGTGTAGGCCTATGTGTTGCAGCAGTAAGATTGAAAATGCTTGGTGTTTGTGTTGCAGAAGTAATGAATTAATACCCAGAGTTTCGTGTGTATATATTGCAGTTGTAAATTTCAGCGTGTTTCGTGTATTTTTGTGTACATGCAGTTGTAAAAGTGAGATTGATCTGTGTGTTGGTGTTGCAGCTGAAGTGTTGTGGTGGTGGAGAGCAGCATCCAGAGTGTTACCCCATCAGAGACCACCAGGCAGCCTGCTGGGAGTACGCCAGGACAGCCCCTGCCACCACCACTGACTGTGCACTCGGTATGTATGTACAGTCACGAGCACTAATAAGTATACAGGTGTGCTTCGAATACCCAGAGATAGAAAATAAATGCACAATAAGATCTCCATTGGAATTAGCTCGTTGGTGAATTGGACTGCTCAAAGCTTCAACCAAAACATGTATACTTATTAGTGGTCGTGACTGTACACTCGCAATCCAAAATATGTATCCAGGCTTGCTTCGAATAGCCTGATCAAGAATTAATTAAGCGAGCTCAATTAAATATGAAATGGTATAAGCATTGCAATTGGTTCACTAGTATGTCAAATGATTCGAAACTTCAACAAGACCTGGATAAAAATTTTGGATTGCAAGTGTACAGCCACAATCAAATAATCACCTACACTTCCCCTCCATCGTGCAAATAAATCGGTATCATATCAAAATATAATCATACAACACCGTATGTCAACACAACCTACTCAATTATTATTATTATGATGTGCTGCAAAATCACACATGTGTTGTTCTTTAATACTAAGATATTTACTATGATTGAAGGAAAGTGTTGGTGGATATTTGATTGTGGCTGTACAGTATGTATGTTATCAGTCCTCTACACCTCATCTCAATCTCCTCTTTGTCTTTTCCTCTTGTGCACCGATGTAGCTCATTCCTCCTTTAAGTCTCTTTCATTTTTATTGTACAGTATACGGTACCTCTTATAGACCCTCATTCTTCCACAAGCCTCTACGTACAGTATAATCTTTATATACGAGTTTATTTCCTCTTGTACAGTAACATGTTTTCTTGGGTATACAATAATTAAATAAATCTATGAAAATATCCACTATATTCTCATTCTTTCTTTAAATCTCCACTTTCCCACATGTATGTTCCTGTTTCACTCTCACTCACTGCCCACTAACATATTCGTGATTACCTCTCCGTCACTGCCTGCTACAGGAGTACGAGAGCAGCTAAACAGCGCCACAGCTTTCCTTGATGCCTCTGGGATCTACGGGTCATCCAAGAGGGAGTCAGACTCTCTGAGGCTGTTTGAGAAGGGCCACCTCAAGACCCAGGCTGACTGGCTGCTGCCCCGTGCCACATCTCATACTTGCAAGGATGCTATGATGTAAGTCTCCTCCAACACTTACTGTAGATATAAAATATAAAATTATGCAATTTTATATGGTATTATATGATACAATTTATGATTAATAACCTTTCACACATGCAACATGACATTGCTCACCTACATCATTGCCAACACATAAAATATTGGTACCTTACTGTATGCAGGTGTTTCTTGGGTGGAGACCTGAGACTGAATGTACATGCTGGTCTGGCAGCCCTCCACACCCTTCTGGTTCATGAGCACAACCGGGTTGCCTCAGTCCTTGCTGAGCTCAACCCACAGTGGGGTGATGACACCATCTTTGAAGAGGCTCGTACTGTTGTGTCAGCCCAACTCCAGCACCTCACATATCACGAGTACCTTCCCACACTTCTAGGAGCCAGGGTATTTATTTATGTTTGCAATTATTATAACTATCTGGCATATGGTAATGTACATAGAAATAACCCTTCAATAATACCACCTTCCCTTACTACTTAGGGTTAGGGTATGTATATACTGTATATTCAACAATGTCATATATTCAGAATACTTAAAAAAGAAATATACAGTATGTAAGGGATTTAATAGCACATAATAATTATGAATTCCTACCACATGTTGTTTGAGGCCAGGGTACATTTATTCACAAATACGATAAGGGAATTTTAATATTTTGCTGAATATGAGGCTACTACTTCCTTCAGACTGCACCACAATCATGCACTTGTATTAGGGAGACTTTTGTGTCATAGTTTGGTGTAAGCCTACATGATGTGGACATTATTTTCTTTCCAGTAGCTATTCAAAACACAGATGAAAAGTCAACTTTTCACATTACAGTATCTATGCTGTAATTTTTTCTTCTGATTACCTGTCCCTACATCACTTACTATCCATTGAGTTGACCTCATTTATTCTACCTAACTCTCCATAACCTTACAGGTGGTAGAGGAGAATGAGCTGACACCACAGTCAACTGGGTTCTTCCATGGATATGACATAACTATTGAGCCTGGAGTTTTCAATTCAGTGGCAACAGCAGTGCTGGAGCTGGTATTATCACTGCTGCCAGACACTCTGGCTCTGGGACCTCACCAATTGTCCCTCGGGGAAACTGCACTGAATATGTCAATTCTGTACAAGCCTGGGGCATATGAACAGATAATGATTGGCCTTGTATCATCCAATTCTCTTACCTTTGATGCAGCAGTGAGCAGATCCATCAGGGAATATCTTGGCAGCCTAGATTTAGTAGCTCGTGCAGTACAAGCTGGACGTGACCATGGTTTGCCACCTTATGTGGTGTGGCGCCCTCTGTGTGGCCGCCGCCCTGCCCGGACCTTTGATGATCTCACAGACACCATGGATGGTGAACACGTGGCAAGGCTTAGGTCTATATATGCTGATGTAGCTGATATAGACCTCTTCACAGGGATCATCTCTGAGAAACCAGTAGATGGAGCCTTGATAGGGCCCACTGGGTCCTGCCTCTTAGCTCTGCAGTTCAAGGTGCTTCGCCAGACTGATCGTTATTGGTATGAAAATGATCTTCCACCAGCAGCCTTCAGTAAGGAGCAACTCTTTGAAATAAGGAAAACATCAGTGGCACGACTCCTGTGTGACAATATCCCTGGACTGGAAGTTGTACCCAGATCAGCATTTCTATCTCGTGACCAGTTTCTCAATGCACCAGTTCCATGCCATGACCTAGACCGTATGGATCTGGGTGCCTGGAAGACCCGTGGCAAGGTTGTGGTGGCTGAGGATATCCTTCATAGTGTGGTGGAGAAAGGCAAGCAGGTAGTGGAGAAAAGACGTCAAATGGAAAAGAGGATATTTGAGAAGGGACTGGTAGCAGAGTCCAAGTCATCAGTGGGATCTGCATATGCCAACAACAAGCCAAATCCAACCTCGCTGGTGCAGGCCAATACATCAGTACTCCTTGAAGCCACCAGCCAAGAACTCCTCACCATCATGCATGACCGCCGTGTACGTCGTCAGATTCAGGGTAATGAATTTGACTCTTTTGATCTAAATCTTCCTAATGTTGATATCTCTGGATTGGTGCCTCCTGCTCCCCTCATCCGCACCTGTCGTGAGACCGAAGAACACCGTGCCTGTGATGCACGAAACCGCTTCCGTACCATCAGCGGTCATTGTAACAACCTGAGACGACCTGACTTTGGCCGTTCCAATACTGTGTTTGCCAGGATGTTACCAGCTGGTTATAATGATGGCATCGCTGAACCTAGGACTCGTTCAGTGACTGGTGATAGTCTACCATCTCCCCGCACCATATCCACCACCATCCACAATGACATCTCACACCTTCACTCCCGATACACGCTGATGGTGATGCAGTTTGGACAGTTCTTGGACCACGACATCACCTTCACCCCCGTCAACAAAGGCTTCCAGAACTCCATCCTAGATTGCAGAGATTGTGAGTCTCAGCAGCGAGTCAACCCTGAGTGTTGGCCCATTCCTGTGCCAGACAATGACCCTTTCTTCCCTTCAGTCAACATATCTTCTGGACGACCCTTCTGTATTGCCTTCACCAGGTACTTTCCTAATACCCCACTACTTTATCATTAAGGGCATTTAATATTTTATTACATAGTTGATAACTTATCAGTTTTACATGCATGATACAAGAGATATTGTTGTGTTACCATAGATACTTACAAATACCATAATTTTGTGTTATTTTCATAAATATACCGGTAGTCATTTGTAATCATAGATGGAAGGTACAAATACCCTATTCATCCATTCACTAAGGATGAAACAAGTGGCTTTATGATACTGCTGAATTTCTAACAGTTGAACAATCTGCAACAAGTAATACTGACTGACAAAGGTTTGAAGGTACTGTTACAATTTAATAGGAAAAAAAAAAAAAAGCACTTCTGACTTAGCTGGGACTCAAGCTTATGACCAGTTGCTTGGTCTGACATAAGTTCAAGTCCCAGCTCTGTTGGTAGTGCTTCCTAATTTCGTTGTTTCTTCAGTACTGTATTATAATATTTGTTTACATCCACCTCTCATTTAACCCACTGTCCAGATCACTCCCAGGACAACAGACCCTCGGTCCCCGTGAGCAGACCAACCAGAACACAGCCTTCCTAGATGCCTCACACATATATGGACAGGAGCTGTGTGAGGCCCGGGAACTGCGTTTCAGTCAGGCTGGTCGTCTCAATGTTACAAACATTGGCTTGGCCAAACCTCTCCTCCCACAGGTACACCCATGAAAACTTTTCTAGCTGCACAATAACATTAAAACTGTAGTATCAATAGAGTTACTAATTCTTCCTTCTCATTTGATGTTGTTAACAGAAGATGCAGCACTGACAGAACTAGAATTTAAACCTTTCAAGTGCAGATATCTTACGCATTTGCAAAAAAACTCACTGATCAAGTGTTAATGACAACTGATGTCTCCAGTAACACTACCTTACTTACATTTACCTTATATGTAATTCAAAGTCCTTCTCTGAATATATGGTGTTGCTTTACAGGAAAGAGGCAACCCTGAGTGTAAGGCTGGCACTGGCCTGTGCTTCAAGGCTGGGGATTCGAGGTCATCTGAGCAGCCTGGCTTGGCCGTGGTCCACACACTCTGGATGAGGGAACACAACCGCATCACTGAGGGGTTGTCTGCAGTCAGTACCATATATGCAGGGGCTGGAGGAGGGAGGCAGTGGGAGTGGGAGATGCAACATAGGAATGGGAGCTATGGGGTGTCAGTAGAAACTAAAAAATAAGGGTAGACTTTGAATAGTAGTTAAGATATGATAATCTAAAAGTCAGGAAAGTGAAAGTAGACGCTATGATTGGTGAGGATACTAGTAGGTTCAATGAATAGGGGTAGGAAATAAGAAGTGAGAGTAAGACTTGGAGCTGTTGTAAGAAGTGAAAATAGAAGCTCAACTCAACCTAACCTGTCCTAACCTAGTGTGACCTACAGATAAACTCCCATTGGGACGATGAGAGGCTGTACCAGGAGGCTCGGAGGATCTTGAATTCTCAGTGGCAACACGTGGTCTACAATGAGTTCCTCCCCCGCGTCATGGGATGGAACGCCATGGACCTCTACTCCATCAGACTCAAGCTGGAGGGTTACTATGGTGGTAAGTAATTCTGCACAGAAATCTGTCCTTGGCAATGCATTTCAACATGTCCACATCTTCTCCATATCGTATCTAACACACATTCAGCACCTCCTTAATATTTAACGCCAGATCTACCCTCCTCTCCACAGAGTACGATCCTAACTGCAACCCCGGGATCCTCAACGAGTTTGCCACGGCAGCCTTCAGGTTCGGCCACTCCCTGATCCGTAGCTCACTGCTCAGGATGGACACTACCTTCAACCCCAACGAAGTGCCACAAGTTGAACTCAGGAAAAGCTTCTTTAACCCTGATATGTTGTAAGTCTTCAACCTGTCCTCTTCGTTTGTGTAAACATTATTATACAGTATTATGGAAACTGTCATAACCTTTTTTAAGCACTGCTAATAATTGTCCCTCAAACTTAATCACTCTGGACTGCTTCCACAGATTGGAGCCTCAGATGGTGGATGAACTAGTGAGAGGACTTGTCAACACTCCAATGGAAACCCTGGACAACTTCCTGACAAAGGAGATCACCAACCATCTCTTTGAGGACTCGGCCGTTCCATTCTCTGGGCTGGACTTGGCAGCTCTTAACATCCAGAGAGGCAGGGAACACGGGCTCAGATCTTACAATGACTACCGTGCTGTCTGCAACCTTCGACGAGCCAGGTCATTCAATGACCTCGGCAGAGAAATTAAGCCTGAGTTGATCGAGAAATTACAGAGGGTGAGTGTTGATGGTAGTGTAGTAGTGATAGTGCATATTAGCATTGTGATGGCTGGTAGTTATCATACCTATTAATTATATAAAGCTATTCTTATCTTGCTTATCTAACTCACAAAGTTATTATCTTACCTCGTACTGTATACAGTACTACAGTTATCTCTGTTATGTTCCATAGTGTATAAATGTATTCTTTTTGTCATTCATACTTTAGGGATAAAACCAAGATTTTTCAAACTCCAAAAAATAGCTATGTAACCAAGTAATATTTGCATTTACTTTCCTCAGGATGTTTGCATATCATAAGAGAGGCAAAATTTTGCTCTGGGTACTTTCCTTCATCAAGCTACTGTACATTATGCACTCTGTAGAATACCATAATGCCTTTAATCTAACACAGTATTATTTTAAATTGCTCGTGTTTTCTGACCAGTTATATAGCGTTGTTATACTATAAAGTTATGTAGTGTTGCTATAAAGGTATGTAGTATTGCTATAATGTTATGGTCTGAGTGAGTGACTTGTGCCTTCCATGGTCAGGTGTACGCCAGTGTGGAGGACATTGACCTGTTTACGGGTGGGCTGTGTGAGACACCTCTTCAGGGAGGTATTATTGGACCCACCTTTGGCTGCATCCTCGGCCTCCAGTTTTCCTTCCTCAGAAAGTGTGACAGATTCTGGTGAGTCATACTAGCCTGCCTCAGTCTGTAATCCAGCTAGATATACAAATATTAAAGTCCATGATACCATTTTTCATTGACTCAGGACAGATAAAGTAAATACATGTACAGTTGGCCTCAGGAATTCGTACACAGGACATTGGTTAATAGGTGTCTTTATTCCGCACATTCTGTAGGGATTGTTCTTCTGATTGATTCAAGTATTAGCCAAACAACATTACTAGAAAAGGTTGGTGTTAGGAAATTAATGTATAAAATTTTCTAGTTGTTACGAACCTTTGATGTCACAGTGGTGTATACGAATTTCTGAGGCCGACTGTACAACTGTATCCATTTTATATAATAGTTGGAACAAATACAGAATGCTGATAACACATTTCATTGCTGGAATACAGTATGTCAACAAATCAATACAGAAGCCATAAGTTAATATAAAAATTCCACTTCTTTAATTTTTGGTGAGCTAAGCAATCTAGATGCTGCTCTACATTTTATATTCATACCTTTTCATTACTTAGCCCCCTGCATTACTTTTTCTGTTTTCCTTTGTATTGTACTGTATGTCTTTATTAAGTTAGGGAAAAGGAACTCATTTCAAAGTGAGCTTTTCATAAGGAACCATCGTTTCCTGTACAGTACATCCTTGCAAGGGGGCCATTGTTAACCCTTTGACCCCAGAGATTGTCCAGTGGTAGGTAAAGTAAGGTCTTCCAGTACTGTAGTAGCCAGAATTGGATCATTATATAAGTGACTTGCCATGTTGTATTGCCATTGTACAGCCATTACTATTTTTCTTCCAAGTACTGTACTGTAATCCATCACTCTCATACCCCCTCCATGAATTGCCATGTTGTATTGCCGTTGTACTGCCGTTACTATTATTCTTTCAAGTAATCTATCAGTCTCATAACTCTTCCCCATACTACCCCACCAGGTTTGAGACATCCGACCCAAACCTGAGGTTGACCGAGCAACAACTGGCAGAGATCAGACGTGTGACAATGGCCTCCCTCATCTGCCAAAACTGTGATGCCGTGGACACAATCCAGGCCAGGGTCTTCGACATGCCACACCACTTCCTGTCAGTTCCTTCCCACAGAAATGGATGTCTTCTGATTAGGAGCCTTATGGAGGAAAAGTTATTTGTTAGGCATTGACAATGAATGGTGCTATGATTCCACTATTATATGTCTGTTAACCCGTCAAACCATTCATTGCCATTGCTTAGCCCTTGACTTATTTTTGCATATGCCCTTAGGAGTGGTTGGTGTGTCAACAAAGCATGCAGTGTACATCCTCTACATAAAACTTTATAACCAACTCTTGATAAGCACAGTATTCATTCAGTTAAGATTGGAACAATAATCATTTTTGGACCCTTTGCAGAAAGTATAATGTACAATACTTATATTCTGAAACATTTATGTGTTATTAAATTTCTGCCTAAGACCTACGGTGCTTCAGAATATGAGTGACATTAAAGCCACTTTACCTGTATAGCTGACACACCACTCCCTTTTGGAAGGCCTCAATTTTTAATTGGTATAATAGCATGAATTCCTTCATGGTTTTCCAAGTACTGCCTGCAGTGTTGTGGGTGGTACTTTTGTGCTTGCTTTCTTAGGAGTGCTCAGGCCCAGTAGACTTAGCCAAAATTGACCTTTCTCTATTCTTTCATTTCATATTATATGAATGAAGTAATGTCCCATAAAATTAAATGGCCATGTATTTGTATATGAATAGAAATGTATTAATGTAGGACATTTTTGTATTGTCTTAGGGGGTGTAAAAGTTTTTCAAATTTGATTGTGGTATTAATATACACCTCGGTCTCATATAGAACGTGTTCACATAGAACGATTCTCGTATAGAACGAGCTACCAAAATATTAGCTTAAAATTATTTTATAAAACGATTGCATCCATATAGAACGGGTGGCGAAAATAAGTGAAGCAAATCCGAGGAGTTCTTATACAAAACGAGCGAAATCATAATGAACGTGCCAGGGAATTATATCACTGGCGTCTGCACAGTGTGAGTGAATGTGTTGCCACCACTTCTCCCGCTCTTTCCCCCTACCCAGTGTTGCCAGGAGCAAGGAAATTTCTCTGTTTTAGGGAATTTTGAAATACACACGGGGAAATTATATAAAGATTGTTCAAAAGTAAACAGGGAAAGTCTTACCAGAAGAAATACCAAAAAGACCATCAATGTTCAAGAGTAAACAGGGAATTATTGAGGCATAAAGGGACATTCTAAAGTTGAAGTTAGGGAAATCTCGTGTGTGACTCGCTCGTTTTTAGTGATTACGAGTTAACCACCAGCTTCAACACTCAGTCATGCCAGGTCGTGCATTTACAAAACGGAAGGCCATATCCTTCGATATAAAGAAGTTATTTCTCGGAAAGAGAAAGGAGAAGGAAACACCAGCGTAAGGTTAATAAAAGAAAACAAACGATGATCACACGCTATCTCCCCCCCCTACCACCTCCACCACCACGGATGCCGCCGACTCGTCTCACGGTCTCAGTCACATGAGTCGCCTGCGAAAACCTTAATACAAATTGTAAAATGCATTTTACATACATCCCTGTAGGATTAAGGCAAGAAAAACCTTGAAAAGTATTTTATGTTAATTTCAGGGATAATTTTGGTGACTGATCGACCAATTGTCGTTTTCCCCATAGGTTACGTGTATCACATAGAACGATTTCACATAAAACGACGCCTTCTATCGACCTATTGGACGTTCTATACGAGACCGAGGTGTATTAGTATAGTATATAAATGTAACATATGCAGGTATTGATCTGATCTAGATGAATGACTCTTGTTTGTGTATTGCAGAAATGAGCGTGTTCCTTGCAATGCTGTGCCGAGAATCAACCTGGAGCATTGGCGTGATACCAACACTTGCATCATTGGTAACCAAGCAGTGGGTTTGGGTGACACCCGCACACCCACCCCCTGTACCATTTGTACATGCACCCCATCTGGTGGCCAGTGCCAGACACTTAAGGTCAACTGCTTTGAGCTGCGTTCACGCTTCGGTTTAGATGAAATCCTCAGGGACAGTTTGTGTCGAGCTCAGTGTGGCAACATTCTTGACCCCAACCGTCCGCCACAACAGCTACCTCGACCACCTTCCCTTCCCCCTGCCCCTGCACCGGCACCCACTCCCACTAGACAACCTCATCCAGTCAATGTATTCAATGAAGGCCTCACCCCTCCTCCTCCACCTCCACAGGTCCAACAGGCCCCAAGACCACTGCCACCCCGACAACGACCTCCACCTCCTCCTCGTTCACCTACTGGCCCAATATTCCGACCCTTCCCTCCTCCTCCTCAGAATAATCCCCTTCCCTTCCCAATCCCATCCTTCCTACGACCCTTCTTCAGTTAGGATTCAATGTCTTAGGAGTTTATCATTATCATAATGATAGTTCAATCCAATTCATTAGAGAGCAACTCTACATCCAGTTATTCCTATCATGTCCTACCACCACCAGTGCATGGGATAACATATGGCACCACTTTTCATCTTCCAAGTCAGTGCACTAAGTAAGCTGTACCTTTGATAACCTTTACAGTATCAGACAAACACACCCACACCTTCCCTGGGTTGTTAATTGTCATGTATCTCTTAGACTATACTGTTGGATCTTAAGAGTTTTTATTTTTTCACAATCATGGTATCCCAGTAATCACAAACAAAGCATTCTGACAGCATATTAATTGACTTTCTCTTGATGTTCTGATTGCATATGGATGTTCTATGAATGTTTTGTTGCACATACATCTTTCCTATTATAATAACATAGCTATAGCCTTTAAAGGAAGTTCAAAACCGGTCATGTTTTCTCGGAATCAAAGAAAGAGATTTGTCACTGTCAGTTTATTGCCAAAGACTCAGATCCCATAGTTCACCCCGAGTTAGTCCTGATAGAGCCGGAACCAAGGCAAGTGTCTGCAACGGCATCAGTGGAATACTTACTTGTCTTTCAGTACACAAGGGAAATGATCAGTCAGGGATAGAAGTTGTGTCTTTCTTTAAGGCTCACAAAAAAAAATTCTACCGATGTTTAAAATGTGCATGCAAAGGTAAAAATGTAATTGAATTGTTTTTTCTGTCATATACAACCACTACTTCAAGACCTGTTTAGCATTAGAGGAAATGAGACATTAACTTTGATCTCTGACTGTACACATATCTCATCTTTTGGTTAGATTTAGGTATACAGTACAGAGAAGTTACCCAGTCAGTCACATATTATCAGTGGGTGTTAAGTGCCTGATTAGTTTGTAAGAGAAACATCAGGCTTTGTTTCCACCCCATTCTTATTAAGACATATGTAAGATGTATCATGGCTGTACGTGTATTGATGTGCTACCTATCCTTTAAGCAACACTAAGGACTCTGTGAAGAAATGGATGAAGCGTTGATAATGCTTTTAGTGATATATCGATGTTACTTTTGAGTCTCTGAGGTAACATAGACCCACAATGTACACCAGACCCATGCATGGCTAACTTGGAGTGGCATGTTAACTCTACAGACACTGCCGCACACTCAGTGATTGGATCAGCTTTTATCAGTTTGAGTGTTGTTATTGCATCATCTGTGAATGTGTTGAAACCACTTAAAGCTTTTGTCTCTGATACCACTAAATTTGGTCCATAACAGTAACACTAGCTCCAAATACTGTTTAATACTTAATAAGTAAAGGCCAAAAGCTTTCATGTCCTCATCTGGATAAAATGAGGTTTGTCTGGTGTGCTTGCTGGCCAGGTCCAGCTTGTCTTAACATATTGCACAGATGGTGTTCATTTATCACTCAAATTGGTAATAACTGAGATCATCACAGTGGCCATAATTGTGCTTCACAGGAAATAAATTCTGATATTCAGAAACTAGGAGTAAGTTTCTGATTAAGGTGTTCAGTTTCATTGTTTCCATTAATTACAATATTTATGATAGATACTGTATTCTCAAATGAAGTGATAAAAATTATTACCTGTTTCTAGTGGTGTATTTATAATGTCGGTGTCAAACCCTATGTTATGTAGATAGAGGGTTTATATTAGCTACTTATAGAATTATTTATGATTATTTCTATATATGATGGCTATGTATACTGTGTGATGTTTGTTACCTCTGGCCTATAATATGTCCAGAGTCATGGCAACAATTCCTGGTCCATCACCTTCACTTTGGCTCTTTCGACCTGCAGGAATATCAGTACAGTATTATTATCCTTGGTATGCAAATAGGAGTGAGGTTTTTTTTTTTGGATTATGCTGCTTGTGTGATGTGTTCCAGTTCTCTTAATGGAGTGTTTCAAAGACAACTGGAAGTCACTTTATCCTGACATTTTTGTACAGTACGGACAGTAACAGCCGACTCCCTTGACAGAATCGTAATGAGAGATCTTATGGGTTATCGAATCTTGATTCACATTATACCATCACATCAGTAACAAACTACAGTACAGTAGTATGATGTCTTCATAGTCACTACATTGAGATATCATACTGATCATCATCATCTTTAGACCTATTACTGTATATACAACCCAAGGTTAAGAAATATATATAGATTGGGAACAATATATTGGCACATTTAACCGAAGGCCAAGGTGGATTCTAGCAACTTATTAGGAGAAAGTCATTCATACATACAGTTTGACACTTTTTTCTCCCACGGAAAGTTGCTTGAAGCTGTCTAAGCCTCCAGTTATTTGTGCTACTGTAATACATTTTTCTGCACCTATACAATACATGTACAAAGTGCTCAACATGGCATTACAGTGCTGTCATTGGTGTTGCTACCTAACAGAATTTCTCAGGATAAAACCTTCATTTAGACATTTGGAACAACATACAGGAGAAAGATTGGAAGTGGGAAAACTAAAAGAAAAAAGAATAAAAGGTTGTGCAAGGATAATAATTATAGCCTGCCTGTTTTGCCACTTCCAGCCTTAGTTGGAAAGTTCCTGGGAGAAGAAGGGAGCATCAGCAATAATAACGAATTAATTGATCAACCACTTGTCCACGTAATATTATGAAGCGTACATAAGGGAGGAGTCTGTTGTTGGTAAAGTGATGGGCTAGTGATTCCTCCAATTTATGCCACAAAACAGATCCCTATTAGTAACACTGGGGGCGTCTGTTTCCTGGCATAGTTTGGAGGAATCAGTAGTCCTCCAATTTACCAACAAGAGTTTCCTCCCTTATATAAGTCAAGTAATGAAAATCCTCAAGTAATGAAAATCACCCAACGACCTCTAAGTACAGTTATGCCCTCTCCTGGATACAATAGTCGACCTTAAATATGTCAAAATATGAATTAATAATAGAGTTGTAGCATCCTAAATGAAAGCGAAGGACTAGGAATACAGCCAACAAGGAGGTTAGGCATTGTTGTTGAATTTGGGGTCATTGATTCCTCCAACCTGTGCCAAGGACCTGACTATCTGTGAGGAACCGTACAGTAGAGTATTTTTTACTGTACTTTGTTTTTGTTACACTTTGGAGGACTCTGATAGCCTTATATTCTTCCGACATTTGCCTCCTCAACGTCATTGTTACCATATTAGTGAGAACCTTACTCAAATGGTTAAATACTTGTCGTAGGAGATATACTGTACTGTATTAGTTGTAATAGTGTTATTCCAATTACAGTAATATCACTGTTGTTATGATCGTTATTATTATTATTATTATTTTTATTAATATATTTATATTAGTATTATTTTCATTTATAGCCTTCTTCAGATATAATTTTTTTCCATTATAGATATAGTATCATGTAATTACTATCATAATTATTATTGTTAATATTATCATTATAATAATTATTATTTTTATTATTATTAATTTTTTTTTTTTGCTGACCTATGCATACAACAGTCAGTTTTATGCCATTGTTATTTTTTTTATTAATTTCATAATTATTGTACTTAATATTTTCATAGCATGAACTATATATACACTGTGTATTTGTTAATATGCATCAGTTTGGTAGTGTGTCAATCAGTCCCACTAACTCCTTCCTAAGAAATTTAATAAACACTATCTGAGTGGAAGCTCTGTACTATACTGTACTGACCATGGTTCACTACTGTTTATTTGAGTCGGAGGTCTTTCCACTGAAAGAAAAAGCAGCGAACATCAGCAACACAGGCTCATTCAGTACTGGTGTTTATTATCTATGGTATATTTCCTCTCTATTATAACTCCTTACCTTCTCTATTCTTTTCCTCACCTCCACCTTACCTTATACCTTTTTGTTCTATTGTGAACATAGAAGCAGCATTTGAGGAAGAGTTATTACTAATGGTTTACAGTTGTTGCTCTTGGCCTGAAATGTCACTACCTGTACCAATAGCAAAAGTCATCCGTAAAGACTCTCCTCCATTGATCATTCTATGCTCGTGTTGTTTGGTTTTGTTACATTTCATTTCTCTCTCTCTTCATTTTTCCAAAGTGGTTGAAAACTCTGGACTTTACTATGATTGCCTGTGCCTTTGATGTTCTGTGCTGCACCTGAGTTGCAATATTGCATGTTCTAATCACTCGTGCGGATTGGAGTATGGGCCTTAGTGATTCAAAGTATTGTTGATTGAAGTTGATTCCATCACTCCAATTTTTGTATGATGTATCGTAGTCATGTGGCAATCATACTCAGCCATACCTTTACTTAATCCTTCTTCATACTCCTCTTGGTCTGTCTCCACTCTTCCTCATCTCATCTCTCTTACATAGCTTTTTTTTTTTTTGTCTTCCCTCTCTTCTCCCTATATCATTTAACCCAACAGTAGCTTTGTATAACCTGATTTATGTATATAGTGTCTGAGTGTGTGAGTGTGTTTGTAAATATATACACTACGATGTGAGGCGACAGAGGCGACCTGACCCTGAGGAGTGGTGAGGGTAGAATACAGTGATGTCCCATAAGTTATTCTTCTGGTCCATTAGTTTTCTTTTGCTTTATGATTAGTAAACCGGTATTGTGCCACACCTGTTTTGTTTCAACCAATAATGATGGTGTGCAGTGCATGAGTCACTGATCACTAGATTACAACTTCTATAGCTGTATTTTATTAAATGTATTGCATCAGATATTATTTGGGTATCAGAAAAGCCAAGTTGTGACCAATGTAAATAAACATTTTATGATTACCGTTACACAATCCCATTTACTCTATCTCTTCTATCCCTATAACTCTAGTTCCTCCCCCTGAAAAAGTAGAGAGACACTCCCTCCCCCTCACACCCCCTCAGTAGGCCTCCTTGCCCCTGCCAGCCTCCGTCAGCGTCTGTGATGCTGTTATTATCTTGGTGACTGTGGTGGTGGTGGTGGTGGTGGCTGAGTCCAACTTCTCCCTACCCTAACCTCATTTGCCCTCGACTGCCCTCTTCTCTGCCCCATTCTTCACTTCTCCAGTTCTCTCCAGTTCTTTTTTTTTCTTATACATACCTCTGTAATCCTTTATATATTCCTTTACCCTTTTAGCATAATGGTCATGAAACATTCCACTTCATCTTGGCTCCTATTTTCCACACTATTTAACCCAATCTTTGGACCAACTTACACATTAAAGGATGTAGAGTAGTATTAGCTCCTCACATATACTGTGCACCTGTCCTTCATTCATCACATATGTTTTCCCCTCATGCTGCACTTAATCTCCCCCTCATCACTTCCGTCCTTCCATCATCACTACTAAACTCCCATCCTCCTCTCCTACCATCCATCATAACTACAGTCAACCAAATTATAAGCTTCCTCGCCTCCTCCCTCACCCTTTTTGCCCCAACCAGTGGATAATTGTGCAAAGGATCTGCCAGTATTAATATCCTCACATTCTGTTCAATAAATATGTGAGCATGATGCATCTGTGTTTCTTTACAGACGGAAGAATAGAGATGGTACTTTATAATATGTTGATGTGATATAGGGCCGTAATCAAGAACATCCGTGGTGTATACGATGGCGTGGTACTGTGCGACGGCTCTATTGTTTTTCTATGGAGCCATCGTACCAGTACCACACCATCGTATACACGACGAATGTTCTTGAGTATGGCCCTTACTGTTATGACAAGTACCTGCCCTATACCTGACCTAGTTGTTGTACCTATAGTCTATAGTTTCTGGACACTTAGGGCCATAGGCAAGAACATCCGTACGTGGCGTTGACGATGGTGTGGTACCGGTACTATATATGGCTCTGTAGTGTGTCTATGGAGTCATCGTACCGGTACCACACCACCGTCAACACCAAGGATAATCTTGCTTACGGATCTTAGATATGATGGAAGTACAGTCGGCGTAAAAAGTCGTGTCGCCTCACTCAGCACTTCTTATAAGATAACATAAAGGTTAATCATCGAATAAACACATTCACCATATAGAAATACGATATCCAGGGGGTAAATTCATATACGTCTGTTTTTTCAGTTTACGAGCCCTTGAAGCTTATATTTCCATACTTCATGACTTGGCAGATGTGGCGACAGGACATTTGCCACCGACTGTACAGTAGCCAAGCATAGCACCTTCCACATGTACTATACGTGACTGGAATTATACCCTATGAAAATGTGAGGTTGAGGGTCATTAATGGATTGAGTGCAGTGAAGGGCTGGCCGGGTGTGTCAAACCCCCCCCCCCCCACCCCCAATTAAAACTGTAAATGACTGACAGGAGGGTAAAGTGTTGTAGAAGATGAAAAGGAAACTGAACCTCACACACGCACACACATCCACTACGGCTACGCATACATATATATAATCGGCGGGGACGACAGGTGGAAGATGGGTCTAGACTAAGCAGGGAAATACAATACAATACAATAGAATATTCCAATGAAAATAGAAGTCTGCTGGGTGATAGTTAATAGTTTTGGTCCCTATCAATGTATTGTAAAACTGTCCTAGGCTAAAGAATTAACTATCAGAAGGAATTAATTAAAGTGTGATCTTGAGAAGTTCGAAGGAAATTTAATTAGTGCTTCTGTGATAGTTTATATTGGAACTACAGCAATTAATAGGAGAGAAGAGAAACAGAACACGCACATATGGGTCAAAGTGTGAGAAGATTGGCAGTACACGTGTTGACATTTTTTTAATCCAACTTAATGGGAGTCATAATTATACTTTTTGGTACATTTGGAAGACTGCAGATGAAATAATTATACTCTAGAGTGATGAAACATGTCAAGCAATAGTACACAGCTCCAATAAAGGTTCATATATATTATAGGGTTCACAGAATATATAGGGACGCGAGCTAGGGATTCGAACCCGCACAGACAAGCACACAGACACCCATAGAAGGGAATTGATATAGGGATATAACTATACACAGACAGGATAAAAAAAAAAGTAGGGTATTAAACATATATAGACGTGGATAAATAAAAATGAAACAAATGATGAGGGTAGACAATAACTGTGTGATTACAAAGAGGTAAATTATTCAGTACAATACGTATAATAAGCTGTTATTAGTTAACTCAGGCAATAACCAGAGCATAGTTTGGTGATATCAAAGACTTTAAAAGGGATTCTTTCTAATAGTGGCTAATAACAGGCTATATTATAGAAGCGTCGTATATTTAAAGAATATAAATCAATGCTTACATCCAGAAGTATATTCCTGATATAAACTCATAATAATTTTATACAATTAATATGATATGCATAATATAATATTCTAAGAACAATTAAAAGCAAATACAGTAAATATTTATAATGATGATCATTGAAGAAGGTGTCAGCCATTATGCCGGGTTATTTGTTTACAATACATGACCGGCATATTTATAGACTCAGTACAGGTAAGATATGTCAATTCTGTAGGTATATCTTGTTCGTTAATACATTTTTTGGGAGAATGCAACTTTTGGAGGCAGGTAAATATGTAATGTGTTCCTAAATAAATAGAAATAATCGTGATAAAGTACAATAAATGACAGGGGTAAAATACTGGGACCCAGCTGGATCTGGCAACACTGCTGCAAAACGGTAATTCTTTCAATAAATACCGTATTTTGCTCCGGTCATTTCCTGTACTTTACCACGGTTATTTCCCGGTAGTTTGCCCGGGTTAGGTCCCGGTAGTCTGTCCAGGTTAGGTCCCGGTAGTCTGATGTGGTCTAGGTTAGGTTAGGTAAGGTCAGGTAAGGTCAGGCTAATTTCAAAATGCCCCATTTGAATATGCCCTATCTTAGAAGAGGGGCATTTGCGGAGGAAATGCCATAGAAGAAAATAGACGGTAAATATTGAATGAATTACCGTTATTGCGTACGGTTTTTCTACCTTCATTACCCACTATTTTAGACCATTCTAAGACTATTTTCTTCTATGGCATTTCCTCCGCAAATGCCCCATTTCCAAGATAGGGCATATTCAAATGGGGCATTTTGAAATTAGCCTGACCTTACCTGACCTGACCTAACCTAACCTAGACCCCATCAGACTGCCGGGACCTAACCTGGGCAAACTACCGGAACCTAACCTGGGCAAACTACCGGGAAATAATCGTGATAAAATACAATAAATGACTGGGGCAAAATACTGGAACCCAGCCGGATCTGGCAACACTGCTGCAAAACGGTAATTCTTTCAATAAATACCAAATAGACTTAGAATTGTCTAAATAAGTGGGTAGTGAAGGTAGAAAAACTGTACGCAATAACGGTAATTCTTTCAGTATTTACCGTATTTTGCCCTGGTCATTTCCTGTACTTTTCCACGGTTATTTCCTGGTAGTTTGCCCAGGTTAGGTCCCAGTAGTCTGCCCAGGTTCGGTCCCGATAGTCTGCTGCGGTCTAGGTTAGGTTAGGTAAGGTCAGGTAAGGTCAGGGTAATTTCAAAATGCCCCATTTGTATATACCCTATCTTGCCATTTCCGAAGAAAAGTGCCTAACAACGATATAAATTAGTGGGTAAAGAGGGTAAAAACATTTTACTGAAAACGGCAATATACTAGATATTTATCAACTTGTTTAACTTACAGACTTCAGATAATTTTGTCTGCCCAAATTTATGCCAAGATGATGTGTATGCTGTACTGAACATTAAATGAATTAAATGACATAGGTTTTAATAAAACTACTAACTAGTTCATTACAGTACTGTATTTGATTTAGATTAAATCTGATTTACATTACATTTTGTAACTTCTGAAACACCCAGGCCTGTCTTCATCCAGATATTTGCTGTGCTTCAAGAGGGTTTTCTCAATGTCATTCATACTACAATGATGAATGCCTCAAGGTCAGGTACTAAACATATGTAATTCTTTCTGACATTCATATTGCAATGAACAATACTTCAAGGCTATAAAACAATTGCAGAGTACTGTAGTTGTCAATTACTTTAATAAACTTAACAACATTCAATATATATGGACAGAAGCATTCAGGATTCATATTGGTTACTGGCGAGATTTTTCCATACAACTGTTTATTGTGGTTGCCTGTTGCTAATATTTTGAGCTTCAAAAAAATAAAAGCTTTTCATATTATTGTTGCAACGTTCTTTCAGGTCTGACATACCCAGACATCCCCCACAACCTCTGCTGTACTGTCAACTGTTACACAGTGTATGACGTCTGTGACATCTAGAATCCCTGCACGCCCTTCTGACTACAGTTTGACAGCAATATCCACTTACTTTCAAAATAAGTTAAGTAAAGCCATTCTTCCTTTGCATATTGTCAGGTCATATCACTCGTTTCATTACTTGGGGTGCAAGTCTCTGAAGGTGTGCTTGTTAGTCTTGCCTAAGTACTACAGTAACTTTATACTTTTCTGTACATCCATCCCTTCAATACTGATTGTCCTTTGTCCCTTCCTTCACATCCTTCCCATTCACCTGTTTCTGTACAGTGCTCCTAAACCTTGTACCGGTATTCATCCTTTTCCTGTGTGGTGTCTGATCAGCCTATTGCCTCACCTCCACAGTACCGAGTGACAGTCTATCCAATGCTGTCGGACCTTGCAATCCCGTTTGCTAGCGCTGCCGCTACAGCCAGCACAGCCTCCATCTGGTGCTTCCGAGTCTGTTAAAAACATAGTACCGAGTCGTCACCAATGGTGTGCCTCGGCATACACTTGCATCCCTTGCATGTGAAGGCTGCTGTTGACTTTGAAATTCAGTAAACCTTATCAATACTGATAATGCTCCCATTTATCCTGAGATGTACCAACAGGAAGTAACAATGGTAGAGGAGTATGCAGGTCTTTTATTTACATCTTTATTTCTTCAAGCACACATTTTTTCCTTCTCATTCTCACACTGTTCTGCTTCCTACTTAAAGGGTTAATACTGCCACAATCCTTTACTCACTGTAATGCCAAACAGTAAACCCCATCACAGTTAAAGCCTTGGATGTACTTATTATATTCACCAACAACTCTACTTGCTACTTAGAAATCTTTCATAAGGTTCAGCTCTCCCCTTCCCGGGCCATAGATGGTCAGTCAGCTGACAAGTGGCATGAAAATTAAATTTAAAAATGAAAAATCTAGCAATCATAGGCATTAGCAATGCCATACTGGTGATACTTATCCCGAACGAAGCTAGCCTTCTAAATTTTCAGACATTTTTCTTGCCCCTGATTTTGGAAAGCTGTTTGGCCTGATGATCAACCTCAGTTTTTGTGCCCCAGATTATGGAAAATGGCTGAACCTAATTCCTTCTAGACCATACCAGGTATCATCACCAAACTTTCAGGAAAGATTTGTACAGTATCAGGGTAGGTTTTAAACCTATTTAGAACTAACCTGGTGATCAACTTCAGTTCTTGTGCCCCAGATTTTGGAAAATATCCGAACCTAACTCCTCCTAGACATCACCAAACTTTCAGGGAAGTTTCCTACAATATTGGGGTACGTTTTAAACCTATTTAGAACTAGCCTATTGGTCAACCTCAGTTTCTGTGCCCCAGCGGGGCCTAATATAATATTAATCTATTATCCTGTGCCCCAGATTTTGGAAATTGTCCGAACCTAACTCCTCCTAAACCATACCAGATATCATCATCAAACTAATCGATGAAAGCAAGAAGAACAATGAAATTGTATTTCTTCCAATAAAGAAACATAACCTAATGATTAAAAGGAAAATAATCCCGTAGTGACTTTAATCATCAGCGACAACATTCAACTCCTCTCGGCCTTCCAAAGTCTTCAGCTTTGGACACCTAATTTTTTTCATTTAAGGAATTAGTTCAAAAAAAATTTGCATTTTATTAAAAAAAATCATGCTGCTTACCTTTTTCACTCATTCAAACAGCATTTGGACAATACATTTAACTTTTTAATAAGAACCGTTCCAACACATTTATTTCATACTGTGCAATGAGTTAAACTGTGCTTTCCCATTTGGCAACATATTCCTCCAGTGGTTTGTATACAGTTTTCTCCTTGAATTAAAATACAAAATATCAATATTTCACATCATGTGAAAGGGGAAAGTACCTTATATTAGGGATCATCCATGCACCCACACTGAAACTTTCTGGATCTGCTCCACTACCCACAATTTGCATTTCCTTCTTTATAATTATACAGTGTTTTGTTTCCTGCCATTAACTCACTTCTTGTAAAATTTCTTTCCCTAAGTGAGTATTACGCTCTGGTTTTCCTTGTTCTAAAGATATAACTTCATACCCTTTTAGTCAGGGTAAATACTACTCCAAGTTTTAAAACTACAGTAGTTCATTTAACCCATAAAGATCTGTTGTGGTCTTGAATACTTTGCTTAAACTAATACCTACCAGATAGAATTTTCTCAGCCATCTATACTCAAATCTAAAAATCAATGCAGCCATATTCCACACCAACAGCTTCTCTGATTATCCTGGTATGTTTGTCTTAATATATTCCCTAAACCTCTTCTTGACATCTCGTTTATTGTGTTCATTACTTACAAAAGCAATTGTTTACACCATTGAATTTATAGTTAAATTGTTGAAAGCACCCCATGTTGCAAAACTGATGGTCATAATCTCATTCTTTCAGTAGAATAGGTAGTGTCCCATCCCTTTCCTTAAATCACGACATTCACAACTAGGCCATGTAGCCCTTGCAGTATCCTCTAGAATTTTGATTTACCAGATAGGTTGCACTAATTCAACTTTCATGCAACACTACTTTACCTTCCTGTCCAGCTCATTTTCCTTTGCACTACCATACTATATATATTTTCTTTATAAATTAGATATCATACTTTTCTCTGTACTTGTTACCCACCTCCACCTCTTTTACTCTCCTACCAAAACCAGAGTTGCTCTATGTATCCTAATATGTCGGCCAGTACTTGGCTAGTACAGTCAAGGACAGCTGGTATGTTGCTATGCTGAAGTTTGCTTCCCTTGCACTTCGGGTCTTGGGGGCAGTAAGGAAGAAACCACTGACTGACTGATGGTTGGAAAAGCAATAGGTTTGGTCAGGACAAAAAGCCAAAATAATCATTTTCTGTTCATTTTAACCAATTGGGAACTATTGCCTGAGTAGCAATGTAGGCACTATTTGGAGGGTTTGGCGCCCCTTCGAACCCATGCCACATCCTTTCCTTTCTTCAACTGTTCCTTCTCCCCTGTGATTTCAAGCACAATGGTGTGTTGTAATACAATACTCGCTACTTCTGCGAGTTCGATTAGACTGCTAATTCCAAGTACATTACAGTATTTATATTCAAATGGAAATTCATAATGTTTCAATAATATAAGTAGTTGCTAGTTTGCTTTTGTTTTAGCTAAACAATTCTTTAAAAATAAATCATTTTATCCAGTCTCAAATCAGTCATAATCTAGCAGAAGCTATTATAGAAAACTTCAGTGACAGGATATTTAAAACACATTTCTAATTTCTATTTTATTTTTTTCAGTTTCAGGACTCTCAAAGGGGAGAGGGGAGAGAGATATATATCTCTCTCCCTCTCCACCGTATGGAGGGGGAGAGAGATATATATCTCTCTCCCTCTCCACCGTATGGAGGGGGAGAGAGATATATATCTCTCTCCCTCTCCACCGTATGGAGGGGGAGAGAGATATATATCTCTCTTCCTCTCCACCGTATGGAGGGGGAGAGATATATATCTCTCTTCCTCTCCACAGTATGGAGGGGAAGAGAGATATATATCTCTCTTCCTCTCCACCATATGGAGGGGGGGAGAGATATATATCTCTCTCTCCAATATACCCTCCCCCTCCCCTCCCTCCCTCACCTCCCCCTCCTTACCCTTCCTTACCCTCCCCCTCCTTACCCTTCCTTACCCTCCCCCTCCTTACCCTCCCTCGCCTCCCCTCCCCCTCCTTACCCTCCCTCGCCTCCCCTCCCCCTCCTTACCCTCCCTCGCCTCCCCTCCCCCTCCCTCCCTCCCTCCCCCTCCTTACCCTTCCTTACCCTCCCCCTCCTTACCCTCCCCCTCCTTACCCTTCCTTACCCTCCCCCTCCTTACCCTCCCTCGCCTCCCCTCCCCCTCCTTACCCTCCCTCGCCTCCCCTCCCCCTCCTTACCCTCCCTCGCCTCCCCTCCCCCTCCCTCCCTCCCTCCCCTTCCCTACCCAACCTTCGCTTCCCTTTCCTTTCCCACCTTTTCTTTCCTTCTCAACTTCTCCTCCCCTGTACATCTCGCCTCTCCTTCTGGTGTCCTGGAACTGAAAATAAAAAAGGTATCAGAAATGTGTTTAAATGTCCTCTGACTGAAACTTAGTCTTTCATCAAGTAACAAACTATTTTCACATGGTACAGTCACGGTCAGAAGTTGTGTCCCAATTCCCTGACATGATGAATCACAACCAGACGAGTTTGATGGTTCACCTTGTACCTCTCTCCACACAACATACCGTACCGTTGTTTGAACCTTTCAACTTCGCCTGGTTGTGAATCATCGTTCCAGGGGATCAGGACACAACTTCTGACCGCGAGTGTACAGTCTCCTCCACTGCCACGTTCATCATTCCAGCGTTTTCAATATTGGTACCCCACAGTTTTGACTCGTATACCTGAAACACATGCCAGTGCTAATGGGGGGGTGTAGGCATGGTGTTGTACATAGGCAAGTTGGCTCTGGGACTGTAAGCAATAATGCTGTACTATATTATATGCCAACTATATAAATCTGTTACATAACAAACATGATATTGGTAGACTACAACACTGTGGTGGTTATGAAATTCCTTTTCATTGTTTGTTATCAGTATACTATGTACTCAAACGGTAAAGATATGCTGGGTTGGTGAGGCAGTAGCTAGTCTCTGCCAGATGTCTCTATGAATGTTTAGTATAAGCCAGCAATCAACTTATCAACGGGTGTTACGTTCTTAAGATGGCCGTCAATACCGTATTACGGTACCGGTATGTTAAATAAATGTACAGTGCTCCCCCCAAGTAGGCGGTCCTTGACTAGACGATTTCCTAGAAGAGTGGAAGTGATTTTAAGAGAAAAATTACCAAAATTAATGCATACAAACAAAGGAATGTGCATGCACGAATAAAAATGCGACGAGTTTTGGTGATAACTAAACTTACCACCACACTATCACCCCCACGCTCGGTTGATACACTCCCGATAAGCCTAACCCCTTTATAGTGAACAACTTCTCAAAACTGGCATTTTTCATACTTTTAACACATATCCCGGTACATACAATTGATATGGAGAAAAGTGCAAGTGATTGTAAGAAAAAGTGACAAAGAATAATGAATATAAACTAAGGAAATGTATTTGTATGAGTAGAAACTCGTGGATTATTGGAGATAACTGAACTTATCAACCATCACCCTTACTCTTCAAACACTACCTACAGTCGCACTTTTAGGCCTACCCATTTAGAATGAGCAACCATTCAAAACATACATTTTCCATACTTTTGGCTCAAGTTTAGAAATATTTTTAGTCACAAGAGAGTACGGTAGAGTAAATCCGTCGATAATCGAAACCGTCCATAACGAGGGAGCACTGTAAATGAAACACTACAACATTTAAATAGACTAATGAGACACCTTCAAAGATTTATACTTCAATTAAATGAACAAGGCTGATATAGTCTAACTGCATACAAAGGAAAACTGGTTCTACTCATCTTATTATCAAGGAAAGTGGATCATGCCGTCACCTTAGCAAAGTCATGAAGCTAGTGGAGTTGAGTTGTGGCAGACCTCAGATGCAGTGATACAGTTGAAGGTAAAGGTGGGGACATCCTGGTGTGTGAGACCTGATGGTAAGACATGACAATAATCACTAGAATGACAGGCAGCAACAGTAAGTAAAATCACATGAGACAACCTTAATATCCAAAATGGTACCTGATCATCTGCTTCAAATTCTGCAGGAAGGAAGTTTTGGTAAGACACCCTATTGCCAAATGAACAACACAGTAAGAATATCTAATTTTTTTTACCATTTATTATTTCCTTGCTATACACATACTTGTAAATACAGCATAACTCCAAAAATGATATTTCATTTTGCAATATGAATTTTCCTGAAAGTCAACCAATGAGTTATACACATTACAATTATGATCTTTGGACCGAGGTCAAGTCAGACCCTCATTGAATACACCAAATATATTCCCAGGCCTCTCTTTTTTATTACTGGTACTGTGCAAACTAAAGTGATCTACTAAGCATGTGTAAAATGACGCAGTGTTAAAATATACTGTACTGTACTAGTATTGTAAACTTATAATCCAGGGTTTATTGTATTATGGAAGTAGAATTTACTGTGTATGGCTTTGCTTACACTCAATTCATGCAATTCCATCATGAAATATCTTGGTTAAGGAACAACAACATTTATTAGGACAGGGAGACCATTTCCAAAAAGGAGGGCACTTAGTGTGTGGCACCATGCCCATGTGTTCCATGATTTCAAAGTAGTGGCCAGCTTAAGGTCGCACCAGATGAAGGACAGAGGGCTCAAAACTTGGACTGCCTGGCCACCCTATATAAATAGGATCCTTTATTGACATATTAATGTTGCTTCTTACATCATCAATTTACAGTTGACTTCTCTTCATACTGTACAATGTGTCGGGTGTTGTTACATAGCCATTAAGTCAAGTTTAAATCCACAAAATATCTTACCAACAAAAGCAGTTAAGTTTGCTAGATGAGATGGCCATTCTTTCAACCAGCTGTTGCACTCCTGTGTGTTTGGCGGCCTCAGGTTTCACACATTGCCAGGTAAGGATTGGATTACTGCAACACGAGTCCTGGAAAATATCCAAAAGTTAATTAATTACCAGTACGCTTTCATAAGTCTTGCAATGTCTGATTGCCACAGGTTCCATTCACTAACAGGTCTTGATTTTATAGTAAAATTTCATATGGTTTCTTGTAAGTTATGCTGTGATTTGTGTACATTATTTTTATAGTAATTTTCAATGTAAATGACATGAAATGTGAGAGGCCTACTGATACCGAGAAATAAATGAATTTAAAACGTATTATTATGTGAAAAATATGAAATATGTGTTGCGTTATAAATAGGGTTAAATAATTTGTGGCCCTCAGCCTTCATTAAAGTTTAGAGACCCTGTGCCAACCATGAAGAACTTGGCTCAAGTTTTTCAATCTTCGAGATTTATATAAGTTTGATGAAAATTGAAAAATTCATGTCAAGTTATGGCAAGACTTAGCTCAAATTTTCCACTTTTCAATGTTTATTGTTTATCAATACTAAATCTAAGTTAAGCTATATATACCAATGCGTGTTTTCCCCAATCCAAAACTTCTTATTACCAGGCTTTCCCTAAGATTTGTTGGGATATGTCCTAAACAACATTATCGATTCCCTCACTATACTATATCATGGTGAAAAATTAATGGGACAATATAAAATATGCATGTAATACAAAAATATATTGGAATAATATAGATTGAATTTGTTCTTTAAAGATACCAAATTGTACTTAACATTTATGTGGCTTATCTTAAAGGTTATCTGTAAATATTTAACGAGTTTTTCACCTGGTAGAACCGGTAAAGATTGAAAGAATTACCATTATTGCGTACGGTTTTTCTACCATTATTACCCACTTATTTAGACCATTCTAAGACTATTTTCTTCTGTGGCATTTCCTCCGCAAATACCCCATTTCCAAGATAGGGCATATTCAAATGGTGCATTTTGAAATTAGCCTGACCTTACTTAACCTACCCTAGACCAAATCAGACTACCGGGACCTAACCTGGGCAGACTACCAGGACCTAACCTGGTCAAACTACCGGGAAATAACCGTGATAAAGTACAGGAAATGACCAGGGCAAAATACTGGGACCTAGCCGGATCTGACAACACTGCTACAAAATGGTAATTCTTTCAATAAATACCGTAAAACCTTTATAATTATTATTGTTATCATCATCATTATTATCATTATAGGAAGCTACTGTATATATATTTACCTTCATAACGTAAACAAAGTACATATGTATATTTACCATCATAACGTTAACAAAATACAATACATATGTATATTTACCTTCATTAAGTGACTGACAGGAGACCACGTGCTCCCAAATGTCAACACCACGAGGCTGGTATCTGATTGGTCCACTCACACAATGACGTCACTCATCCTCTCTTCTCATTGGGTGACAAGTTCTAGGCTGGTTTCTGATTGGCCCACTCACGCAATGACGTCACTCATCATCTCGCCTCATTGGTCGGCAGGTTTTCTTATACACTCGAACTGTCACCCCATTTTCCACGGGACTAATAATTTTTTGTAGTGTAGTTTTTACACACTAATTAAGGCTTAATCCATCCTGCATATAATAATACACCAACTATTTTTTAATCCACATTTGATAAGGGGAAGGAAACATGTAGCCTGATGATACAGTAGTGAAATGGCCTGGGACACTAGAAAAAAAATGCATAGAGGTTAAGAAAAGACATTATTTCTCACAATCATATAAGTGTCAGCAGTGCATTCAGCAATAAACAACAATATAGTAGTACATTAATTAAATGCACTGAAGATATCCTGCAACATTTTCCTTCCATAGTGCAAATAAATCATTACCATATCTAAATATAATCATACAACAACACATTATGTCAACTCAACCCCCTAATTATTATCATTATGAGGTGCTACAAAATCATACATGTGTTGTTCTTTATTACCAAGGTATTTACTACAATGGAAGGAAAATGTTGCTATATTTTTTATCACTTGAGGGGGGTAGTATATTGTTGGTATATCTGGAGCAAATTATTCCTCTACACTATTCCAAGCAACAGGACATCATTATTTTTGTTCACCTGGGCCTGTTTCCTGGCATATTTTTAGAGGGATGAAGGTACTCTAATGTACCAAAAATATACTATCTCCTTCTTTAAGAGTCAGACCAAGGTACTGTAGTTGTGCAATGTGAGTTGAAGAACCTTAATCAGCTGAGAAGTCAAGATCATAGCATCCCATAACTATCAAATTTTGTCTTATGCTAATACTCGTACAACATCCATTTGCTGTCCTGGTCTCCTCTTTTGCATCTTCACTATTACAAACTAATATAATACAGTCTCATCATCTTCTGCATTATGCATCAATAATTATCCTCACTAATCAACATGGATCTAAATTTTATTAAACAGGTTAAACTATTACATCTTCAATATCTAGGAAAACATGTTCTCAATTCTGCACAACACCTTTACTACCAAATGGATGACAGATATACATTCTAATTACTGTATAATGAAAAAGATATAAAAAAGATATATATGAGAATATATAAAAAGATTAAATAAATACTGTATATACATAATATTATTTCTATGAGATGACATGATTAGATGAATAGCCACTAAAATTAGTAAGTAGATACTGGTAAATCAACAGATAATTATGAAAAATTAAGGCATTAATGGGTTGAAAATGAATACCACATGGAACAGCAACAATGGAGTTGAAAGATGTGAATGAAAGATGAGAAAACTATTGTAAATTACATACAGTACAAGAATTATTTGATCATAAAGATAATTATAAGAGTAGACAGAATATTTATACACTGCTTTACAGGGAATAACAACAATGAAGGGAGAGTTAACACTAAAAAAAATATAGAATTATGAATATGACAGAAATGGGGAAGAGCAGAGAAAATCCTGAGAGCTCTGGTAGATTAGAGTGTGGGGAAAATAATGTATATATATAATGTATGTATAGTGCAAGGAACCTGAATAAACAAATGATGAGGTTTGTGTTCCTGGCAATCCCCCAAATCATGATACATCGTACTGTACATTAGTGAGCAGTAAACACAGAATCATTAAATAGGTTTCTTGCCATTAGTCCTCATCTTTCTCCATATAGATAAACAGATAATAATACTGTAATTATGAGCCATATCTCAAAGGTTATCTTGAAAGAGATATCAAACAGAAAGGAGAAAAGAATAAGATACCCGAGAGCAAAATAACACTTTGGCTTTATGAAAAGAAAAGTTACAGTATCGGCAGATAGTCCTTGACCAGCCTGTGATGGAAAGGTGCGGCCAGTTGCTTTGAACTGTGAACACGTGGATTCATTGCTTCATTCAGCTGCCTGATGATAGTATGGGTATAAATGTTTCGAGTTTTCGGACGCTCCTATGTTGGTCACGGCTATCCATCACTGACTGGTCAAGGACCATTTGCCGTGACTGTACAATGACTGTTATCTCTGTTCTAAAAGTGTTGGTAAAACAAGGTACAGTGTATATAAACAAAAAGATATGTTCCCATGATAAGTAGGTTATGCAAAGGCCTTAAAATATACTATAACACAGATACAGCACTTGTAATTAAAAAAACACTTAACTAAATTGGAATAGATGGTAAAGATCAGAGAGTAAATCTGTGGAGAAATTAAAGGGCAGCAATGAAGACTGATAGAAAATTAAATGAATAAATGGACACAAAATGCAGTGAGAGAGAGCTGTATAATATCTCTAAATATACATTCATTGTACAAAGAAGGATACCATACTAACGAATAAATTAATCTTGAGAATGGGTAATAGCCATGTTGTAGCCTCAAAGGAACTTTCATAATGCTAAGTCTGTTACTATGCATTGTAGCACTTGAACAGGGAGCAGAGGGTGTGACGTCATGTTAGCCACGGCACCCTTCCACTTCATCTAACCAAACATGGAGCAGATGACACTGTTAAGAGTGTGCTATGCCACCAGCTCATTGTGATTCACAGCCATTAACTTTTCTTGGTACAAGTGAGTAATTACAATAAATGATAGAAATAAATGCAACCAAGTGAAACTTCCACACCAACTTAAAAACCCATCCACATTCAAATAATTCAGTGAAATAATTCCTCACAAAAATTTCCTCTTCCCGCTCCTGCTGCTGTTATCCAACCTCTACCCTTACTATTCAGTCAGCCAGGAAGTGCTATATCATAAAGAGTCTACAGCCACATTATGGTAAGCTAAGCTTTCATAATTGATGTGTTTACTCATTTTTATGCATGGCAAAGTGAAAATTTATTCTGAATACATAATTTGAAAATTACATATTTTATGCACAACGGGTGACTTAATACTATTTACCTTCATTGGTATTACCTTGTTCAAAAAACCCCATCATGCACCCCAATAGCCATAAGGAGAAAAACAAACACACTGAGGTTCCTGGTGGCTCTGAGAGGATCATTGGGCACCATCACAGGTGTCAAGATCTCTGTGATGTGATGCACCTCATGACAAACACAAACAAAAACAAATGATGTAGCAAGTGCATTGGCCACAGGATAAGATGGAATGAGAACCAAGACTCCATGTGTGTCAGCTGCCAGCCAGATATGATATTGGCAGACAAACAGTTCAAGGGAAATGCCGCCAAACCAAGCAAAGAAGGCAGAGTACCGAGTCCGCAGCACACCAACCATGTTACGCAGCACAATGTACCCAAGGATCTGTTGTGATGAGAAGGCAGTGTTAAAGGGATACTTGTATTCCAAAATTCGTAACTTTTATATTCATGCTAATTCTACAGACACTTATCTTCGTCTGCTGAGGAAAAGCCACAGTGTGTTGAAATAATATAACAACTCTGTAAGAAACCAAAACTTAACTTCAAATTAGATAAACAGAAAATAAACTTACCGGAACCCAAACAACATATGGGTGAACCTCATTGCAATCTGGCTTGCTGGTGCAAAAAGAAGTAAGGGCAGAGTAAGAGGCAAGGCAAACAGCTGCCACACACCACACAACCACTGCTGGTCGTCCACCCAATAGGTTAGAGCCACTTTTGTCCTCAATGATGGAGTACTGGGTCAGTGCATTGTACAGAAGGGAAAACACCATACCATACAGCATGCTGGGGAAAATCACACACATAATTAATTTTTAGTTTCAAACATTCCAGTAAGTTGCATACAAGTAAGTCTATATTGACAACATTTCACAACTGTTTCTTAATGGTCAGTATTTCGAAAAATCATTGGGTGTCACACTGTCAGTAAATGCTGCTACTTAAATAGCATTGAATATAATATGTACAATATTTAGTTTATAAAACCAGCACCATTTGTGTTGTTACAGCATTATACACCAACAACTGCAACTTTCTTAACAAGCAGGCAATAGTAACATGTTACAGGTCATTACAGTATGATATTAAAGGACTATGATGGTACACACCCATTTTTACCATTTTTACATATAGCTGAGAGCATTAGGGTTCATAAATGCTACAGTACTTGATGTGAAATATCATACTGTATGAAATCAGAAAAGATAAAGAAGGGTGTAAGCTGTGGAAACTTATGAGTAGAAACGTTTCCCACATTTCCACTAACCAGTTCTACAACCACTAACCTGTAACGGTCTAGTTGCCACCTGAACCACCATTCATGTATGTCATCATCAGTGGTCACAAACAGTGCTTTCCATGGTCTCATCACAAAAATCTTCTCAAAGAACACCTGTGGGACAGAGGTAATAACTGGGTAATAAATAAATTGTTTGGGAAATAAATAAATTGTTGTTTTCTTCACCTATCAATCCCTACTGTTGATACCTAACTCCTCCTTCTGGGATTATCATTCATTTATTGATTATGGGACTGGTCAAGGCACTAGAATCAATTCCAGTCCATTTTATTTTCTGGCTAAGTAATGATTTCTTGCATGGTTATTCATTGAAAGGGACCCCAGAAGGCTTATACACTGCTAGCTAAATGCCCTAATAGAGACAGACAAAATTGTAACCAGCAACTAAAGTACTGTAGTATATATACCTCCCTTGGTGCAGCTATATAGCAACCCACCCTACCTACTTTCTAAAAAAAAAAAAAAAAAAAAAGAGAGAGAGAAAGAGAGAGATATGTGGCATTCCTATGATGATAAAATGAATTATTACTCACCTCAGATAAAAATAGGACAGTAATGAATCCACCCAGTCCAACAAACTTGACAACACTATATAAGTAATTGAATGGTGAAGCTTCTGGTCCAGGTCGAGAGAGAGCAAGACGTGGTGGCAAAGCAAGGGTGAGGTGCAACACAGTGTACCAGAAGGACACCAATGGCACAAAGTAGTAGAACTGGTAGGGTCGGTTCATTGTGAGGCACAGCAGCACGGTCAGGAAGTTGATGCGGAACATTACCTTGGAGAAAATTAGTGGATATTTGAGACATTATATACTTAACTTCACTGAAATAAGTTATGCAAGCAATATGAATAGGTAGAGAGGTCATTATTTAAAAGCACGAAATGATTTTGCATCTCTACTGCAAGTAATTTAAATGCTACTATGATTACTACAATTATAATTTTTACTTGTACTGTACTGGCATTACAAGTTTAACAATGTAATGTTTTTTTCTAACATGCAGGGAAAATCATCATACCTGGCAATACCGTACAATACCCATCTCTCGTCCAGACCAGTAGTAACTGAAGTGTCCAAAGCCGGTGAGGAAAAGGTAAGCCGATACCAGGACTCTGACATGCATGTATATGGGCAACACTCGGGAAGCTCCAGTCATGTGGTACACTAGGATCACCAGCTGCATCCAACCTAATAGAAATAAAATTGAAACAAAATAAATAAAATATAGCTAATTGTATACATGTATCCAAAACTATACCTACATCAGAATTCATACAGTATTTCCATGAATAATGTTTCATTTTTCAGTTTTGTTGCCTTTTACCTCAACAACAAAACAGCCTGAAAACTGATGCTCTTGCGCAGGGTTTCGTTTTACTGATAATTTGCACCATTTTTCTATGACATATCTAGTGAAAATCTATCTAGTTCTACCTGTGCCAAGTTTAAGGAAGTGTAGTGCTATAATGCATTTCCTTCCATCCCATACTGATATACCTTTCCACTCCTGAGTCATGTGAGGGTGGAGGAGACGTGTGTGTGGTGTGTCCTCGGTGAAAAAGAGTCCCAGCGCCAGGATGTAGCCCAAAGGGAGCCAAAAGTTAAGCTGGGAGAAGTATTTATTTTCTTTCATGAAGAGACTTGTTCTGGTAGGAAAAACAACAAAGATTGATGAAATGAAGAAAGTGTTGGTTCCAATTTCTTTTCTTTCATGAGGGAAGTTGATATGATGAGGTGAGAAAACATAAGTAAATATAAATGCACATACATACATTATTTCTCACGAAAAGGCACTAGCAAAACATTCAAGCTTAAGATACGTAGACTGTTTTTAACCTAATGTTTAATCTGATGAAGGTGACATTCTAAAGCATTGTACTCGTATAAAGACTATAGACACAACTCACCTGTCACACAAAAAGAAGTACCCCATGATGAGAGCCAACTTGCCTAAGGCCCACAATACATCACTGTAGCTTGGCTGTTTTGTCTTCTTTTTGGGGGTTGTGTTGATCTCTGGGGGTGGCTGCTGCTGCATTTGTTGTGAAGGCTGGTGGTTACTGGTGTGGTTGTTGAGCAAGAGGGGATGGGTTGCTTGGTCCTCATGTAAGCTGCTGGTAGAGGCTGCTGAAGAAGGATTGTGCTGGGACACACACAGCCACTGTTTGACTGCGATGGCTATCATGATGATTGGACTGTCGGAAGACAATAAATTGATATAAAAAAATAACATCATGACAAGTGAACATGGAAATACCATAGTATAAATATTATACAGTATTTGGACATTTAAGAGAAACGTAATAAATCACCAGTAAAGAAAAGTGGAAGTACAGTATTCTATGGTGTTGGTAGATGACAAAATTATGTGAGCAATTTAAAGGAAACAGCACACAATTGAGATTAAATAATACTGTATTGTCTATACGATGAAGAATACAATAGAAATACAGTACTGGTATTTCCATGCAATAAATTCTTTTATTTAAAAAAAAAAAAAAAAAGCCATTTAATATATGCAAAAGCTATTTGAGAAGTTTGATTAAATGAAAGTATCATTCCAGGTTAAATAAAGTATACTGTATTCATATACACAAGAAGAGTGCTCAAACAAAAGTGCAAAATAAAAATTAAAATCTATCAGTGGTGAGATACTTCTCTATATAAACATTTTTTTTTTAGAAAATTCATTAATCAAACAGCCCACCATGAACAGAGGGCGGCAAACGTTGCAATCTGAGTGGCTGTGACTGCCTCCCGTGAATTGCAGCAAGTACCATCATTAAAGTTGAGGTGATCATTGCAATACAGGTTCATTAGAATCTGAAATGACATTAAGACTACATTTAAGGCTATTCATTAGTTATCACACTCAAGGCTTTAACAAGAGGTGGTGCCCAGAATATCATGCAACACCTTTTGCATAGAAGAAAGGTCTTCATCATAAATAAAAAAAAGAAAATATGAATACATCTCTGACACTATTTTCAGTGCACAATATCATGTGTAAAATACAAGTTTATATACATGTACAGTAACTTTATCTAGCAGCCTATTGTACTTACTTGAGTATCATACTTGATTGCAACATGGCTTGCATGGAGACCATCTGAGGAAGTGCCCAGACTTCCTTGTGCCACCAAGCGTGATGACCACCAAAGTTTCACCCGGGTATCTGACAGCACCTGTTGTGTTGATAACAATAGTACTGTAACATGATGAAAGGTATGGTTCAATGCTTGGTAAAATATGCACAGTAAATAGGTGAATGTATAGTACTGAACAAACAGAAAAGTAAAAAAGGTTGTTACAGAAGAGGTTGATGACAACAGGACATAAAATTATAACACAGTACAGTACTGAGGTATGGTTAAAATATAATTTGGTTTGAATGATTTAGGAGCCGCATAGAAAAACTGAAACTAGGGGACCCAGACACTTCCACAGCCAATTCAAAATTATCCCTCAAGTTACCACTGTATGGCAAGACTTGTACTTTCCCACACCCATCACAAGTTTACCTCCATAGCAGCCATGTTGTATAGGTCTAGTTGATCATTTGTGATGGCACATTGCTCTGGTTTGAGTTTTTCATGGACCACCGGGTCCTGAAGCATCCACAACAGCCGTGTGCGAGACCCAATCTGATCAAGGCTCTAGGGATTGACAAGCATACAATTATGATGAGGAATGCAAATTAATAACGAGCAGTGGAAAATACAGTATATATGTATAAACATACCAGTAATAAGTGTCCATTTGCAGATGTCAGCATAAAGTCAAAGTACATATCCAACCAATACTCTACCCATATTCTAATGCAACCACCTAAAATTAATCTCTTCTTGCTCTCATTATGCCCAATCATTTCATATCACTTCATTAAAATCCACGTACTGTACTTAAGTCAATGCAATATAATATACTCACAGACAAAAGGTCCATCAGGTTACTCTTGTACTGCTCAAGTGCCTGTGAAGAACCATTAGAATCCTTGATGTCATGTGTTGCTCCCCCCATCACTATAAGCTGAGGTAACTGGGCACTTCTCTGTTGAAGGCATAATGGGAAAAGCAACACCTTATTAAAGGAACAACATGATATGAAAAACAACCTCAAAGTACAGTATACACATATTTCTCTTAATACTATACATCAAAGTAAGACTTTCCTTTCCTTTTCTACTGTTTTGTTAATCCTAAAAATGTTTCCAAATGAAGTCCAGTGTGTGACTGTACTGCATTAATTACTGTCTTGGTATTCAAAAATTTTACAGATAATAATAATAGCAATCATTAACTGAAGAGTGTACCAACCTTGAGTTTACTAAGTAGGGCAGGAGTGTCTTGGCTAAGGCTGGGGCGCCACAGAAATTCCACATTTAATCGCAGGTTGGTGTCATTATAGCGCAGGTCCTGGTGAGCTTTCTCAGGGATTTGAGGTGGTGTTACTGCCAGCTATCAATAAGGAATGTTAGATACAACCTCGCAACCACTGTATCCCTGAAATTTACTCCACTAGATCCCACAAGAAAGTCGTCCATTTGGTCCAACGGATCTTGCTTCTGATAATTTCCCAGGCATGACAAGCTACATGATATAACTGAAGCATTAAACTCATCAATGAATTTTTCATACCAGCTCTAAACTGGTACGATATAGAAGCAATATGATATAAAAGCAAACAACAATTTAAAAGCATAATTTTCCTTGTGGCAAGTACCAGCCAAAATAGGAACCACACCTGCTTGACAAGGGCTAGATAGAGCTGCCGTATTCTTGAGTCTCCTATAAAGAGGAAGTGATTGTCCCGCTTGAGGAAGGCCACGTACTGCATACATCGCCTCGAGTCTCTGCACACACCAGAAATAATAACAAAATTAGTACAGGTATGCAACCATATTAAAGACGTTTTATGCTATACAGTAAAGTGACTATAGTACATATAAAAATGAATGCTTAAACTTTGATCTCAAGGCATTGTTATAATGATTAGTAATCACGAAGATTAAGTGACTGATCATGAAAGAAAACACCAATGAAAGTGCATCAGTTGCCAGTAGAGTCACATACTAATATCTGTAGGGAAAACTGAAATGCTGATGATAGTGATTGGAAGTTTCTTGTAGCCATATTTTAAAAAGAATCTTACCTTACTTCAGTAAAGCTGTTTTGTAGTAGGTAAAAGAAACATATGTCACAAAAAGTGGCACTCTTCAAAGAATGGAATAAAGCAATCAATTGTTATTACAACTGCACACAAAAAGCACATAATTTTAGTTGAAAGACAGCAACTGTGATTTTTTTTACAAATTTTGCACAATCCCCATCCCATTATCATCTGAATACAAGAGTATGAAGCACAGTACAGTACAGTACTCACATGTCAGAATAAGTGTGTAACATACAGCCATATGGTTGCCATATCAACTCTCCTTGGAACCTTCCATCAGAAAGGAGACGCTGGCAAGACTCCCCACCTGCCAAAGTGAAACAACAATGTAAAAATTCAAACCAAAACATACAGAATAGTAAAGGGTACAATAATATTTTCCAAATTAGATGGTATTACTCCATGCGCATACACACCTGCATAAACACATACTAGTACATAAGAAATACAGTATTCAGTTGACATATAATTTATACAATACACAGGCTTCTCCCAGGGCAACATTAAACAAAGGATGCCTATATTCACAAGAGTTAAATTCTAGATGACCAAGTCATCTGAACAAAGTTTATATACAGTACTGTACACTACTTAGGGAGAACATTAGCATAAGCTGATTAGGGAGTGCCTCAGTAAGCCAGTTTATGTTCATTTACCACTAGTACTATGAATATAACCATTAGATATATTTCTTGGGATACTGTAGTAAAGGGAAGTCTGTTCAAGGACTATGTGCCGTGACTGTACCATACCTTAACAATGCAGGAATAAATAAGAAGGACAGAGAAAAGTATTTACTGCTTTTATTTACCTAAGTTTCCCCTTTCAGTTCAAAACAATAATGATAATTGGTATGCAGAAGTGGTAGACAATGCTTTGGTAAGCATAAGCTATATATATGGTATATTTAAATGAAACAATTTCCTGTAAGTACTGTAAAAATTTCTAGGATGTGTATGCACAGCACTGAGGAGAGATGGACACATGTGCTGGGTGCTGATGTAAGCATATTTTTACATCACTCTGAATGGCTACATCTGTTCATAAATTGAGGAACACTTGGTAATAAGAGAAGTCCAAGTGTGTAAAGAAGCCCAGTGAAAACGAGATATACTGCAGCTAGTAATAGCGTAAATGATATCATGCTAGTCATGTACAATACAGCTATATTTGATAGAGCATTAGGCCTTTATATTCCAGTCATTGCAAAAAAAAAAAAAAAAAAAAAAAAAAAATTATGCAATCATAAACAAGAAAAGCTGTAACATTTGACAGTAGAACTAACTTCAACTTTTTGTACAGATGAGTTACAATTCTTACATATGGTATGTATGATTAAGTCACTAAAAGATACTCAAGAAAGAAATAACATGTTGTTAAGAGTAAAACTTCCTAATAGAGTAAAAACTTTGCATGAATGTGCAGTATGTATGTGCAGCAAAACCATTTACACCGGATGGGTTCAGTCAACATAAGTCACACTGCATCAAGTCACGTCAAGTCACCGATGGAGCAAAGACCCATTTTCTGCTACAGTCACAGCGAGTCCACAGTGGACATCCAATGGATGTACCATTTATTCAGAGTATTCTAACTTCTGAGAAGTAGCCTAACTTAGAATTTATCAAATTTATTGTTTCCGTGCTTATGACTTCCTCTTATATTAAATTCTTCCGTCTTATACATTAATTAGTTAAAATTCCTTGTTTATGAGCTGTATCTTCACATACCAGCAGAAATAAATGAACTGTATCCATGTATCCATTATCTATATTTGCCCTATATATAAGCCTACTTGTAAATATTGTTGGAATTTTCAGCAAGCTACTTCTTACTTTAGAAAAGGACCATTGTTTCTTCAACTCAACTGCATGTCTGTAATTAGTGACTGCTGTTTGGCATAATTTGGAGGAATGCGTCAGAGATCTTCCAATTCACCATCAAGAGACTCTACCCTTCAAACCCATTCTCTTTACATCGAACAAAATGTACTACTGCATGACTACGTTACAGTATAATAAAATGTACTACAAATTCAACAACTATAATAAAAATGTACAGTAAATATTGAAAGAATTACCGTTATTGCATACGTTTTTTCTACCTTCATTACCCACTTATTTAGACCATTCTAAGACTAATTTCTTCTATGGCATTTCCTCCACAAATGCCCCATTTCCAAGATAGGACATATTCAAATGGGGCATTTTGAAATTAGCCTGACCTTACCTAACCTAACCTAGACCGCATCAGACTACCGGGACCTAACCTGGGCAAACTACCGGGACCTAACCTGGGCAAACTACCAGGAAATAACCGTGGTAAAGTACAGGAAATGACCGGGGCAAAATACTGAGGCCTAGCCGGATCTGGCAACACTGCTACAAAACAGTAATTCAATAAATACCAAATGTACTACCGACCATGTTCGGCACAATAAAACGCACTGTACTACTGACCGTGTACAACGTGAAGAAAGCCATGATAGGCAATGAAGCATCCCACCACGACACTGGCGACGATCTTGGCAATCTTGGAGTTACAGTAGAGGTTCAGTTCTTCAATCACGGGGAGCTGTACAATTTTCCCAGCAGTGGCGGTGACAGACGAAGAAGCCGAGTGACTATTATCCAAATTATTTCCCATCCCACCACCTCCACCACCATTACCACCTTCTCTCTCCGTCATTATGCATACACTTTGGAGATAAAAAAAAATGCTACAGTGGACTCCCTTCTTCTGTCTTATTTGAAATGTGTGTGTATTTTTTTTTTTTTTAATCCTCTACACAATAAATAATACTACAATGGACTCGTTCACCTGTCTTATTTAATTAACCCTAACTATAATATATGAAGTGTGTTTGGGTAAAGTATATGTATTAATTAACCCTTTATCATGAAGAGTGTGTGTGTATTTATTTAACCCTCTACACCCCCTTCGACTACTCAAATTCTGCTGTAGATGATGTGGCTGACCAAAAAAAAAGTGACCATCCTCCCCCTAAGTGAGTGAGCGACTGACCGACACGTAAACAAACCCGTACCGTTAAAAACACGAGATTCCTTATGTTTGTTTACCTCGTCGTCGTACATACATTTATTATTATTATTATACTATTTTATTATACTATTATACTATATTATTATGGATAAACTCTTTTTTTTTGTCTTATTATTGGGTCCCCTGGTGATTATTTTATAGTTGGTTTGTTTTTCGATTTTTATGTATATTCTTCTTCTTGTATGGATTTTTTTTTTTTTTTGTCATTTTATCGGGTTCCCTGGTATTGTTATTGTTTTGTTTTGTTTTTACTTATTTTTTGGATGATTTTGCTTTAATTTTCTTTTCCTTTATTCCTGTTATAGTATTTTTATTCCTTTTTTCCTGGTTGACTGATTGACTGATAGCCAAACATATTAGAAAATAGCCCAACTCATGGAGAAAAATAGCCCAATGCCCCATTTTTTTTATTTCGTTTTATGATTACTGAATTGGTATACAGTATATATATATATATATTTTGTTTTTCAATGCAGCATCCATGTTTTTTTATGTTGGTTTGGTAACTGTATTCAAATATAATTAATATACCTTCATGGCAAAATAAAAAACCTAATCTTAACTAACCTAATCTTGCCCCCCCACCCCCCCCAAAAAAAAAAACCATACCTTCACAGTAATATTATCAACTTAGGCCTAAATTACTGTTCACCCTCCAAAAAAACTTATCCTAATCATAAAACAACTCATGAAAAATGTATATACTGTACAGTATACAAAGACAGTCTCAAAAATTCCTCTGACCATGATCTTTTTTGAGTAGTGCATAGGAATTAATTAAGAAGCAACGGCATATATTTAAATTGTGTTTCCAATGTGATGGTCCCAGTACAGTATAATTATGAAAGAATACAGTATGGGATGGTTGAAAAGACGAAGAGGCGAGAAATAGTTGAATGTTTTAAGAATGGAGGAGTAGATGTGATGGGAGTGACTGAGACACACTTGAAAGGATGGGGAGTGGAGGAGTGTGAGGCTGGAGGAGAGAGTGTGATGTGGGAGGGAATGGAGGGAGGTGTAGTATGGACAGGAATGAGTGAGAAGTGTAAAGGAAGAGGGAGGGAGGGGTATGCAGTGCTGGTAGCACCAAGGGTATGGAAGAGAGTAGATGGACATGGATGGTGTGGGACGAGAGTGGCATGGATGACAGGGAAGATTGGATTGGTCAAGTATGCATGGGTGTGTGCGTATACACCTGTGAATGAGAGGAATAAGGCGGGGAGAGAAAATGAGAGATTTCTGGGAGAAGTTGAATGGGTGTTTGAGGAAGTTTGAGTGGGAGGAAGATTGTAATGATGGGTGATATGAATGGGAAAGTAGGAAATGAGAGAGTAGGAAGGTAAATTGGGTGTGGAAGGAGTGAATGAGAATGGTGAATATCTGGTGGACGTCTGTGCTGAGAGGGGGTTGTTCTTGGCGAACACCTTCTTTCAGCACAAGATGATCCACCGGTATACATGGAGGAGAAGGGATGATAGAGGAGAACAAAAGAGTTTGATTGATTGTGTGGCAGTGGATGAAAGGTTGAGGAAGGATGTGTATGACGCAAAAGTGGTGAGAGGAATGGTCCATTGCTCTGACCATTTTGCGGTGTTGGTGAGGATGAAGGTTAGGGTTAAGTGGGAGTATGGTAGGAGGGATGAAGGGGTGAGGAATAAGAGGGAGGTGGCTAGTGGGAAATTAGATGTAGAAGAGTATAGGGAGGAATATAAGAGGAGGGTGGGTGAGGTGCTGGGGGATGTAAGGATGGGGATAGGGGAGGGAGTGGGAGTGAATGCGGTGTATGAAATGTTTAAGAAAATAGTATTGAGGACAGCAGCAGAGGTAGTAGGATATAAGACACAGAAGAGGGGCAAGAAAGGGAGTGCTTGGTGGACAGAAGAAGTGAAAGATGCCGTAGAGGAGAAAAGGAAGGCATATAGGAGAACATTACAGAGGAATGTCCCGGAAGAAGTGAGAGAGAAATGGAAAAGAGAATATAATGTGTGTAAGAGACAAGTGAAAGGATGGTGAGTGAGAGTAAAAGGAGAGTGGATGAGGAGTTTGGTATGAAGCTGAGTGAAAAGTTTAAAGAGAACAAGAAATTATTCTGGAAGGAGGTGAAAAGAGAAAGAGGAGAAGGAAAGTCTGGTAGTGTGAGAATGAAGAGAGAGGATGGAGTTACTGTGAGTAGAAGTGAGGAAGTGAAAGAAGTGTGGAAGAGGCATTTTGATCGGTTGATGAATGGGTGGACGGGAGGGGAGGCGGTGGTGACATGCATGGGGATGGAGGCAGGTGGTAGACGACAGGATGTACAGGGAGAATTAGGAAGGGAAGAGATTAGGAAAGCAATAGGAAAGTTGAAGATGGGAAAGGCACCGGGGTCGGATGGGATAACTGCTGAAATGTTAAAGTGTGGGGGGGAGGTAGTGGTGGAGTGGATGTTGCTTATATGTACATTGGCCTGGAGGCAGGGAGAGGTGCCAGAGGATTGGAGGAGAGCCATAATTGTACCTTTGTATAAGGGGAAGGGGAGTAAGGATGAGTGTGGTAGCTATAGGGGAATAAGCCTTCTTAGTGTACCGGGGAAGGTTTACGGGAAGGTTCTTACTGAAAGACTGGTTGAAGTAACAGGGAATAAAGTTAGTGAGGAGCAGGGAGGGTTCAGAAAGGGTAGAGGATGTGTGGACCAAATATTTGCATTAAAATCAATTGTGGAGAAATATATTGGGAAGGGTAAGAAGTTGTATGCTGCCTTCATGGATTTGGAGAAGGCATACGATAGAGTTGATAGGAAAGCTATGACAGAGGTGTTGAGAATTTATGGTGTTGGGGGGCCTTTGCTGAAAGGCATTGAGGCTTTTTATGCAGATGCAAAAGCATGTGTACGGGTAGAGGGTGATCTAAGTGAGAGTTTTAATATTAGTGTAGGGCTGAGACAGGGGTGTGTTATGTCACCATGGTTGTTCAATATATATATGGATGGTTGTATGAGAGAGGTGAAAGCCAAAGTGAATGGTCTGGGGGTGAAGTTGAGGCTGAATGAAGCAAATTGGTCCTTGGTGGCAAGTTTGTTTGCGGATGACACTGTGCTGATGGCTGAGAATGAAAGGAATTTACAGAGAGTGGTGGACGAATTTCAGTCTGTGTGTAAACGAAGGAAACTGAAGGTGAATGTAGGTAAAAGTAAAGTGATGGTATTTGAAAGAGCAGAAACTGAAGTGATTGACTTTGCTACACCTTACAGAGTGGCTGTACCAACTGGGACGAAGTGTGAGATAACTCTGAGGGGCGAGAGGATGGAGGAAGTGAAGGAGTTTAAGTACCTGGGTACAGTTATGTGTAAACATGGAAGTATGGAAGGAGAAATTAGGGAGAGAGCAGTGAAGGGTAGACAAGTCATAGGATCACTGGGGAGGATTATGAAGGGTAGAAGTGTGAGTATGGAAGTGAAAAGGGGACTACGAAATAGTATAATCCTGCCAACACTGACATATGAGTCGGAGACATGGACATGGAGTATGGCTCATCAGTCTAGAATAGGTGCTGTGGAAATGAGTTACTTGAGAGGAGCATGTGGACTTACTAGATGTGATGGATAAAGTAATGAGAGTGTGTATGAGAGATGTGGTTTGAGTGAGAAGGCAATTGGCATTGAGTGTGGAGTGGTTGAGAAAGTGAAACGTGATACATTGAGATGGTTTGGACATGTGGAGAGAATGCAAGGCGAGGAATTTGTAAAGAATGTGTATGGAAGTGAAGTTGTGGGACCTGGTGTGAGAGGCAGACCTCCGGTCAGATGGCAGAATAGAGTGGAAGAGTATGTAAAAGAGAGAAACGTGAGGGGCAGGGGAGGGCTTGACCAAGTAAGGAGGGAGTGTTGGAACAGGGAGAACTGGAGACACTTCTGCCATGGCCACCCCCTTAGGGGGAGTTCCCGGAGGGAACGAGGTGTCGGAGCTATAGATAGATAGATAGACAGTATAATTATGAAAAATGCAGCACTGAAATGAGGAATAGATGTGATTTATTAGTTCATATAAACAAAACAGCATTTTTCAATACAGTTTATTAAAGGCAAAAAAATTGTCAAACTAAAAATAAAAATATAAAATACTCATGATAGCCTACTGTATTTTATGCTTGGCACCCAAACTGAAACTGGTAATGTATTCCAACGCAAGGACTTTTCACCACAGTACAGCATAATACTGTATTCCTTAAAAGTACAGTCGGCAGCAGAAATTCGTCCCGCTCAGCTCAAGTGAAGGGAGCCTGGTAACGGTGTATGAGAGTTGAAAAGTAAGGTTTTAATTAAATGGCTAATACTTAAGATCTTGTGAACTGAGATACGTTAATTGTCAACTCTCATGCAGTGTTACAAGACCCTCAGGCTCCTCTCACTAGAGCTGAGCGGGACAAATTGCTGCTGCCGACTGTACACCCAAGTATCTATCATTGAAAACACACCAAGAGTTATGTATTTTAACAAAGGAAACTTATCTAAAACAATATCACTTGTGCATCGGCATACTGTATGTGCAAATATAATCTAAATTGTATATCAATGTGGTAGTCCAAGCGAGTAAATAGTGGAAAGTACAACTAGCTAAGTAAAAGTTGTCAACACAGAAACCACCAGGAATATGCTAAGCCCTCAAAGCATGTGTCATAGTTTCATACATTTATGGTAATGTAGGCATAACTCCAGTAAGTTGTATTCATATAAAATGGTGGCTTTGCAACTTCTACTCAGCAAATAATACATACCAGGCTATAAAATACAAGCAGTATACTCTTACAGTATATAAAGAATTTTCTGTACTCATATTCCACTACACTGTTATTACAATACCAGTTGCAAAATTAGAGTAAAAACAATACAGGACTGTACAGTACCTGTATACTGTAACCATCTTTCCTATGTAGCCTACTATATAAGTAATATTCCATATGAATGGTTGCTTGGGCTTAAAGCTATTGCTACTCTAATGTGTCTTAATTACCCTGGATATTGTTGTCATCAATATCAGTATGGTAGAATGTACATGAAAAAAATTACATTAATGTTGATCATTATTTATGGCACAAATAATATTTGCCTTTTAATTGTTACTGGGTCTCACAATGACAGTATTGTACTAACCCTTCAGCCGGCCTCAAGTGTACGCTCTCTTACACTCCCTCAAATTTTTGGACTTCTTTCTTATCTCTGACTTTATTTTTCATGCTATATTGTTCGCACCAGATTTTTTGTATTAGGCTATATGCACAAACATTCGAACAGATAAATCAGCATTGTTAATCGTGTAACAGATTATACAATGACTGTAGGTAATTTGCACAAATATGTATACAGTTTCTTTCTGCATTTTTGACATTTTGTGCTATTTCATTTTTTTTAGGGCTCAATTTGTTTACAGTTCTCTATCTATCTATCTATCTATCTATAGCTCTGACGCCTCGTTCCCTCCGGGAACTCCCCCCAAGGGGGTGGCCACGGCAGAAGTGTCTCCAGTTCTCCCTGTTCCAACACTCCCTCCTTACTTGGTCAAGCCCTACTCTGCCCCTCACGTTTCTCTCCTTTACATACTCTTCCACTCTGTTCTGCCATCTGACCGGAGGTCTACCTCTCACACCAGGTCCCACAACTTCACTTCCATACACCTTCTTTACAAATTCCTCGCCTTGCATTCTCTCCACAGTTCTCTACAGTGAAAATTATGCAGTATGCATGAATTTTAGAAAAAATATTACTAAAACCATAATAACAGTATAAGTAAGGCCTAGCACATTTTGTTCGAACAAAGTCTGGTAAATATTCATATTCATGTTTGATCATACTGTACTTCTAAATAATTTTTAAATGCTCCTTTACTCAATTTAGTCTCAAATTGTTTATAAGAGTTTGTGTTCTACAGCAACATAGCATTCAAGAGTGAACAGAACTAAAAAATCACTGTTACTAACACAGCACATGAAGCTAAAGAATAATCATATTGCAAATGCACACATTAGAAAAATATAGACTCTATTCAAAGTAGTCATGCAAGTCACAGGAAGAATAGACAGACATTGACACACATTTAAAGCATAGCACTATAAACATCAAACAATAAATCAATTTTTGACAAATGTTTTACTTCAATAATGTACAGTAAGTAACATCATTGACCAGATTACGGGAGTTTTTTGGGTGACGTAAATACTGTAATGTCGTCAACAGCCAGTCAAAATGCTACTTACTCTACATATGGTATGCCTGCCAACTAAATGTTTATAACTGTCTTGGAGTATGTAAAGGATAAATATGCTAAAATAACAAACCTGAAAATACTTTGGTATAAATGAGGTTCTTCACTGCAAGAATGGCTAGTTACCATAACAACATTTTAAAAGCATGTTTGCACAAACTGTAATGTCAAATGTTTCTGAATTATACCTTATTAATACCGTATGTTCAATATGTTCCACAGGCAATATGCTTTCCTTTAGATGACAACTGTTCCATATGTAATCATTTGCTTGACCATTGAAATATCAGAATGAATAATTACGTGACAAAAATCTATGCAAGCACTCTATTACTGAACATTTATGAGAAGATTTAGTAATGAGGACACAAAATTAAAAACCTTGACTGTACAAATAAGTGTGTTAAGTTCACTCACCTTTAAATATCAGCCATTTCATTTTGGAAGAAGTTCACAAAGGGGATACCGAGGCAAGGGAGAACTTTTAATATCAATACTGCAGTGGGATGCATTTACGTGGAATTAGCAAACTCCAGTACAGTACCAGGCTTTCCATTAGTCCATTAAATAGTATAAAGTAAATTGTATATTGCAACTGTTAAGGACACAAGGTACACCAAATGGCCTGCTTAATTTACCTACCCCTAGTTTCTATTTTAAGTGTCTTGTGTTTTTCTAGATAAACTTGAATGGTGGACTGAGCACACACACACATACACCATATTTTCACCAACTCTTTTCACACCACAAAATGTTTCATTCTTCATGCTTAATTTTGCACAATGAAATACTGCATCCTCCATTATCTATCAACTTAAAAGTATTTTATACCAACTCAAAATGAAAAGGTTTTTTTCAACATAAATATAACCTTTCTTCACACACATACACACACACAAAAAAAAAACCACACACATCAACTCATAAAAAAAGGAAAAAAGTTACAGACGTGCAGACCTTATTTATAAATTCCTTTGGAAAACTAAATGGAGATTTTTATTAATTAACACTGTAATGTATGTTAATACTTAATGTTACTTTCTATGGATATATGACTTACAGTTTTCATATTTATAACTTAAAACTACTGTGCTAAATTTGCACACAGCTATTAATTCCTATTAAAATAATCTCACCCTGTTAATATACATATTACAGTATTTTGCCATATAATCAGATAAAAGAAATACAATATTGCTCTCTAACTACTGTATATTGGTGTGGATTTTCCTCAGTCTTTATTGCTCTTTAATGAGAACTCTACATCTACAGTCAACTATAAAAGACTGCAATAATATTTCCCATTAAGATTCACATATGGGTTAAGGGGAGATTCTCTTTTTGGTACACTGGAGGGATACTGATTCCTCCTAACTATGCCAGGAAACAGACAACCTAAATGGTACTAATAGAGGATCTGTTCGTAGCATAGTTTGGAGAAATCAGAGACCTTCCAATTTACCAACAAGAGAATCTCCCCTCAATTACAGTATAATAAGCTATTCACATTACTTCACTGTTCACCCACTGTAATATCAGACCATAAACTCATTTCACTTGGAGCCAAAAGCCATATGAAGGAAATTATTTTACAAAACCATATCCTTCAGTGGCCATGCTATATCACTATGTCGTACTTTTATTCAAAATCAAAATATTGTATGCACCAATATATAATTCTTATAGCTAATCACTTCCAACAAATATATCTGATGGCTCCTTTTACTCATACAGCATGAAGCAATGAATGGTCAGTTGTATCACCATTATAATTATTACCTTGTTCATCATTTTTAAAGGCACAATATAGCACTCATATATTTAGGTTTAAGTAATCAATGTATCAAAGTACAAAGCACCGTGACATTATATAATTTTGTTCTACTGATTCTTTACCAGGAATTATACAAAAGTAATTAAAATTATGTAATTATTTCTTATACTAACTGGTTAGAACTTATGCAGCCTGACAGAGGTTATCTCTCATGACTGTTTATGTGGCATAAAACAGGATGGTAGCCTTTCTTTTTACAAATATAGTACAGTACTATACAAGAAGGTCAGGAATGGATGCCACTAAAAATATCTCCATATACACTGGCTGACTATACTGGGTATGTATCTACAATACTACCCATGAAGAGAACCTTCAAGGCTGATTGAGCATTTAATTTAAAGCCACAATTACCAGAGTAAGTGTGCTATTGTTCCTATTTAACTGTCACAAAATATGGAGTATGTATAAATAAAAGTTCAAACATTAATGGCAAGAAAAGACTCTATTCTGAGAATCAAAAAATTATAGCACCAAGAGAAGATAAGGACCATGGTACTGTACCAAGTTCCTTGTTTAATTGGAATGTAAAATTTGTCATGAAGTCAGAGCCACTGGGGTCACCATTGTATGCAAACCTGTAACCTGAGTCTGCTATATGGTCTCTAGGGCCAACTTGGGATATATCATTTACTTACTGTTTTACAGTGGCTGGTATTGTTAATTATAATGACAAATTGACAATACAGTATACAGGAAGTGGTAGATGTCTACATTGCCAACCAGCCATAACCAGTCATCAGCCACTAACACCCTGATTCACTCTCCTCTACCTTACAACAATGTCAGTACATTCTGTTAAATTCAAATAAATGAAAGCTTTGGTGCTATTCTAATAGATATATAGTCTCACAGTAAATAAAGTTATCAATATTACAATATCAAAATACTTTAATTCTAAGATAAATTAAAGCTACAGTAAACTTGGAATACTGTAGAAAAATAAGAGAAATTAAAACAATGGATAATCTCATGGGAATCTCATGGATCAGATTACTACTATATAGTAATCAATAAAAGAATTATGCAATACATAGTAACCATAATTATTAATCTAAATGTAGGTTATAGAAGCTATTTTTGGTTTACACAGATCTGAAAAACTGGCCATGATAACAATCACTTCACAGGATAATGATTGACATGGTACGAGAATGCTCAGGAAGACTGGACGTGTGCATGAGCGTACAGATCAACACAGTACAGTAGGCCCTCAATATAAGATGAATGAATTTAGCACTTTACTTTTAACACAGGCTTAGTAAATCACTTATGGTAATGAATAACAGAAGCCTGGGAAAACATTTGGTTGTCTTCAATGAG